>VDFB02289419.1:61535-119972 GCA_007258455.2 Sequoia sempervirens
ACCCCAAACAAGAAAAAAAGAATCATTAACTAATGCTATTGTTGGAAATCACCAATCATTTCTTTCCTTTCAATGTTTCATCACACTTTCATCTTGACTTCATCACTTCATCTACTCAAAGTTACCCAATTTACTTGGCATTGTAGGATAACTGCAAATAATATCCCTTTCACTCTATGAGCTGTTAACCTCTCGCAGTTGAAATGGAGGTGAACAATAAGAATGATATCCAAATTTCAACACTAATACAAACCACAATGCTTGCTTCTCCAACCTATCGGCATCCCATAGACCATCTCCCTCCATTCAAATAATCTTTAAATGCCCCTCCTCATCTAATACAAAAGGGGCTAATTAATAAAGCAGCTAAAGAAGACACTATCTGAACTACATTCAGGTCACTTGGATCTTTCCCTTGCAGCCTCTTAGCCTTAAGATGGCAATCTGTGCTGTGCAATTCTTACAGACTTTTAATGGCACCATATTCAGCAATCACAAAACCTACAACCTTACACTTCCTGTTGGTTAGCTAAGATTATGTTCTTACTAGTTATGGAACAAAATTGGCCACCATATTCACTAAGGTGATATAATATGTTGCAATTGTTCTCTCCATATGCCCTGTCTTATATGAGATTGTAAGAAGGTATTATTACTTGTGTTGATATTCATGGAATCATGAGAGTCACTCACTACCTTTGTCTGCCATCCCAGCCAAAGGTGCTTGGCTCTTCACCTTCAAAAAGTAATCAATTTAAAACATCAGCGTTAGCAAAGGACTACAAAGATTACCAAGTTAGTTCCATGCTCCTTTCAACCTATTCTAGTTATTAGAGGTATTAAGCATCTTTTGGATGCTATTGTTACCTACATAATCAATGAGATCGTGTCCCTCTTTACAATAAGCATCTTCCTATGTATCTTATCCTTTTCTCACACTAGATAGGGTAGTTTGTTCTTCAGCACAACAGGTCAACCACCCCTACTAGTCCGTAATCCACAATTGACCAAACAGACGCACCTTGCCAAATTCCTCTTTACTTTCAAAGAATCTTTGTCATGGATGTTAGAAGAGTTCTTGGGAGACATCCTTTGATCCCTTCCAAGATTGCTCAACTATGCCAACTTACTTTGTCATTATCCTATGGATATTATCAAATATTCCATTGGTCATTTCATGGTGGTTGAATAGGATGACAGTCCTTATGCTTTACATCATGATACAAATCACGGTCAGTATTTCCTTCTGGCCATGGTCTATGTCAACTTTATCTCATTTGGATACAAACCTTCCTTCCACATGGTAATTTGTAATATTAATATATCTTTTCTAACATGTTTAGGATTACCTGTTTTAGGTTCACCCTGTTTGGAATCTTTAGGTGTGATTTTAAATTTTACCTTGTATCCAATTGTTTCTTTTAGTTGTTGAAGCTTATTTTAATTCCCTCTTGCTATGGTAAATGATTGTACTTTTGAGTCCAATTGACCAATTGATTTACTCCAATTTCTTTCTTTCTTAGGAAAATTTCCCCTTGTCTCAATGTATACTAGTCATAACCCTCCTAAAACATTTTACTTTTCAGTACATGATTATGAAAAAAATTACTGAAAATGGCAAGTGAATTTGACTACTTCATGATAATCTGATAGAAAACTGTTATTTGAATATTGATGGATAATCTGATATATAGTTTATCTTACTTTCTGATTAGAATTTATCTTAACTTGCAGGGTCTAGGTGCTTGGCATCACATTTTAATGTATGGTTTGCACTTATGAGAGTCTAACAGTGGCCCATTTTCACAAATGCGGCATGGTTTGAGTGGACACTTAGTCAACATACACTGTCTTACATGTTGTCTGTTGAGTCTTGCTTGTTTTGTGGTTTATGTTCTGCTGAGTGTTTGATTCTTGCTTGCCGCTTGGTATGCTGTGGTCCTAGGGATAAAAACTATTCTAGAGAAGTCCCTAACCTATTTATGCTTAATTGAATTTTATTAAAGTTTTATCTAACCTGAAAATTAAGTTTGGAATTAATTGGAATGTAGCCTAAACTTAAGGTCCATGCGAGCTTTGGCAGGAAATTAGGATCCAAAGCACATTGAATGTGATGTCAGACCATTCAATGAGAAGTAAAAGGAATTAACTGCTTTGGAACCCACTGGCACGTATGAGTTAAATTGGAATCGTGGAGAATTAAGGATTTCAGGAACTCAAACTGAAGTTTGGTCTTTATTTTGGTCATTTGTGCCTGAGTGTAAGGTGAAGCCCTGTCCATTTTTCTTGGGAATTTTGATTGTGCAATAGATGGAGCTTGCTGCATTCATGAATGATCCATATTCATGGGATCCTTGTGGTTTTATAAGTGAAATTTTCTGTTCATGAAGGGTTACAATTTTCTTTCACTTTTTTATACTGCTCATTTGTGATTTTAGAGAGCCCAGATTCCAGTATGAAGTTTCTTTTGCTGAAGGAAACCCTGTGGTTTCAGGTTCTTGAAGAAGGCAGTGAAGTGTGTGATTGTGTGCTTGCTTGTGGTCACTTGGAAGTGTGACAATCCGTGTGAAGTTGAAACCAGTTGGACTAAGTTACAATGGTCAAATCTTCATTCATGACTTTTGTTGATTCCTTCTTTTTGGTAAGTGGAAACGCTGAACTTCTTTATAAAATGAGTACTTTCTACCATTTGGCAAGTTATAGCTTATGAAAATCAATAAATGGTTTTGTAAGGCCTAGAAACCCTTAACGGGTACCAAGTTCATAATAAACTTTGTCTGTGGGTTGATAGAGATTTGTTGCTCGTTCTAATACAACTGTTTCCTTTTCTCTATGATATTTGTTGTTGAATGATGATTTGACCTAAATCATTATGGGTTGAGTGAATTGTTGTGCTATTATGTATTGTGTGGGATGATACCTTGGTCTGGTTTTACCATTTCTAGACTAAGGACAGATCTGTGGTGAGGTGTTGTATTTACTGACAACAGTGTATATTTCTGTGTTTCAAGAGTAGGGTTAATAAACCCTAACTCTTTAGGACAGACCTTGAAGCCCTTATCCTTAGGTTCCTCATAAGAGATGTAATGTTCCCTTCTAGCTAGACTTCAGTATTTCAGTGGGATTAGCCTATCAGTTGACCCTCGTAGGCTAATGGGATTGGATAGAGGGTCCTTGTGGCATAAACTTAGTCATTTGATGGTTTTATTCTCCTCCAGAGTTCAAAGAGGTTTAGGGTTGGCCTTTGCAAAGGATTCAGAGCTCATTTTCTCATACTTCTATTTATAGTAAGTCAGTCAGCCAGGTTTACTATTTATAGCAGGGCCCCTGATTGAGATATATTGGTAGTGTCGATCCCAGTATTCAGTTAGGTTGGAGAAATAAGGTGTTTTTCCAGAGTTATGATGTTTAATTATTATTAAAGGTCACTTTAATAATAATTAATATTATAATTGTTAGTTTTAGGATCAGATTTAAGCAAACAGAAAATGCAATGCATAAGACAAATGAACACAACACTTTTACCTTGGGAAAACCCTCCTTCTCAAGGGAGAAAATCCCAGCAACAATATATCACTTATATATAGAATAAAAGAGCAGCAAATCTACTTTACAACTGGCCACACACTAGGCCGATCTGAAGCAATAAAGATAGCACCTCTCAAGATGCAAAAACAAATGCAATATCGATCTCCATGAATATATATCAATCTGTTGTAGATAAACAACCTCCTCTTGAAGAGTGCGAACTTCACTTGATAATGATTGGATGATAAAATGAATGAGAGTTTCCTTGTATATATACATGTTGTGGTGTCTTTTCATGAGAGGTCAGCTTGTTTACCAACCAAGGCATCACTTCACAAAGGTCGGACTTATTAGAAATAAAATAATATAAATATTAAGTCGTCTCTTTTGCATTTTATTTAATATTTATTTTCCTCTAGAAAATCGTGGGAGAAAGAACTCCAGCGGCTACACATGAACAATAATGTTATATTATAACGTTATATTTGCACTTTATATTTGAGGGGCCATTTATCATTTTAAAAGGGGGGCATTTTAATTAAGCACTTGGATGCCAATTCCTAAGAGATAATTATTTATTTATAAAGTGCAACTTTATATTATTTTAAATAATATTAAAAAGGCAAAAGGGGGTCGACCTTTTGGAAGGAAGTATATAAGCTGCCAGGAAGAAATTGAACTTCATCTTTGAGCATTTGAAAACCTTTCTTCATGACTTCTCTTGGCGTTTGGAGAACAGGAACAAGAGTTTCTGCATTTCCTGAGCGTATCGGCATTGGAGAGCGTAGCTCCTTCAGTGTATTAGCATTCTGAAGTTGTGAAACTATCAAGTGAAGTTTGTTTTACTGTTTGCTTCATCCAAGAGTCAAGTTTGAGCAGATTGAAGAAATATTTGAAGGGTTTACAGCATATTTTCATTATGGAGATGAATATTCTTAAGAGTTGCATTTTGGTGATTGCTGGCACACATACCTAGGCCGTACCATTCTGGTTTTCCCCAGCCGTACATTCTTCTTGCTTGATGTGTCATTTCAGGGCTGAAACACCTTGTCTTTTTGAGGTTCACCTTCTTTATCGTGGGCGGCTATCCTTGTGAAGGGGTTGGTGGAGTTTTCATGGAGAAGTGTTTACTTGCAGCAGGTCGAACCCTTCTTCAGTCATACATTTTGCTGGCAGCAACTCAGATTTTTATGTTATAAGTTGTCTTCTTTCCCGGGTATGCTTATGTATGGAAAAACTTTGAAGACAATATTCAATAGATAATAAAGATAGCTTGCAGCAGTATTTCTTTCAGTATTTTGTTATTTTCCAGTATTTTATTTCATGCCTGGCATTATATTCAAAAATACAAAAGAGCAAATATTCATTAAAACACAAAAAATCACAAAGCAAATTCCAGCAGATAGTTTCCGCAGTCAGAGTTTACAGTTGGTAGAACCAAGGGTTCTTACAAGAGATGTTCAATTCAAGAGGATGTTTATTACGTGAAGAGGCTGGGTTTCAAAAAGGAATTGCTTCTATTATGTTTCATTGACTTTGTTATCCTTTTAATATTGCCTTGATAGAAATATCAGATCATAAACTTTCTTATATTATAAGAAATATAATCGCTTAAAATCATTTTCATTGATTCATTGAAATTTGAAACTTAATTGCACAAGCAGCTTGCCTGGACAATCTTTGTTACATTTATCTTTGTTACATTTAAAAGGTAGACGCTGGTGTCAAAGTCCTGATAAATAATATTTCTAAACATTCAAGTAAATAAGAACAAACTTGTGCCAAGAACTCTACAATCAGTTCTCACAAATTTACACAAACGTCAAGAATGTGAGAATACTAAATACTTGGGAGAACCAAGGTTGATGTAATATCCCGGCTAATTCTGATCCCAAATTTTCAGTTTTGACTATGGGATATTTCATCAAACAGTTTGCTTATGACCTCCCAGCTGCTGTTTGTGATCTCTTATTGTGTTTTCAATGTTTTGTAAATGCAAAGCTTCTAATTCTATGACTAAGAGAATGAAATACAAATGCAATATCCCTTATTACCATTACTCAAGGCACTAATATAACTGTAGTTGTTATAAATGTTCATCTACAGTTGTAAGTCATTCTGTCAAACAGATGGTGGGCAAACTCTTAACACAAATTTATTGCTGAGGGCTTTGTGGCTAGATGTAGAATTCAGACTGAGGATGTTGATGGATTCAGAGTTCGAGTTGCTGATGGTTATACCCTCCCATGCACCAGACGGGTAAATGATCTCACCTTGTTGATGAGTGGTTATGAGTTACGGGCTGATTTCTATGTGATTATCATTATTTTGGACGACTTAATTAATTAATTTAATTTAATTAATCTTCCTCCAAAACGGGGACATTACAGTTGAATATATGGAAAACCTTGTACACATTCTCATCTTCAGCCTCAAGAGGGTAGAAATAAAGTAGTCAAGTAGTTAACCTTTGGAAGTTGATTACAATTTATAATCCATAGTCAAGTACTGGAATTATTTTTAAAATTAACTAGCTAAATTAATAGAGGCACATTTGACATGTTTTCAATTATCTTAATTTGACAAGCAACTTATAATGACACTAGTGCTAGGGCTCATTAGATTTGGATATCGATAACTTTACCTCCAAGCAACGAACTATATGACTCTCATACTTGACCATTTTAAGTTATTCAAAAAGTGGTAGCCATGTTTTTTATTAGATAAGCAGGGTTTTGAAAGGACCCTGACCCTTGTACAAGAAAAAGATAGAGCATAAAGCACAACCAAACAGCAACTAACACCAAAAAAAGGGACAACAAAAGACTACAAAAGGAACAAAAAAACTAAAAAGACCATCCAGCCCACCTTAAGTCAGGGTGGTTTAAAAAATTGTTCCAATGAGCTTTGCTTTATCTCAAAACAAGGATCATTTTTCCCAAAACTAACTTTTTTGTTACAAAGAGGGGTCATACAATCACTGGTTGAACCAACACCCAAACCCAAGGCATTATAATCCATAGGGGTATAACCTTTCAAATCCGCTTTGTAAACTTCCAGAGAGGGAGGAGAAAAGGAATCCTCCTTAGAAGCTGAAATATGATCCTTCTTCCAAACAAAGTGTTGAATCTTATTCTTAAAATAGGTAGTGGAAGTATGACCCACTACACCACAAGAGTGGCAGATAACCAGAGAGTCTACATAGTCAATCTGTTGCACCCAAGTTCCAAATTTTGAAGAGAAGGTAATCTAAGTGGGGAGCTTTTGATTTTTCTACTCAAAAACACAAAATGTAATGTCCCCTTCCTAGCCAATGGCTCAAGGAATAGGGTTAGCCTATTACTACGCTTCTCGTAGGCTAACGGGAGGATTAGGGAATCTTTCTAAGGGGTTTCAGGACTTGTCCTTGTTACTTACTATTTTTAGTAAGTGACATTTCGAGTCAGTAATGGCATACTTGCAGTTGATCTTGGTTATGGGACACTTTCGAGGGGTCATTTGGATATCCGAGCGAGGAGTTATGGATTTATTAAGTCACGTTATTTAGTGATTTAATGTTATAAAGTGAAAGTGACTTTATTAAAATAATATCTTAAGTCACTTTATAAAGTATTTAAGTGAAAAAGTCACTTTATGAAGTATTTAAGTGAAAAATCACTTTGACAAAGATTTAATAATAAATCAAAGGAGATATTTTATATTTTGACTTCTCAAGAGGAGATATTTTATGTTTTGACTTTGTCAAAGGCTGAAATATCTAAAAGTGGCGTCCTTCTCTATAAGGCAAGGGTTTGGCTCATTATTCAATTATTCAGAATATATTATCATTTTGAGAGCTGTTGCTGCAAGTTATCTTTCATGGCTGATTGAGAATGGATACCCTCTCTTAGAACAGGTTCTACAGGCGTGCAAGATCGTCCAAAGATCCTACTTGATTGGTCTCACTCAGGGATCAACATATAAGCATAAATTTGAGTTTTTCTTTGAAAAATAAATCAGGGTTTGTGATTATCATTGCAGATCTGGAACAAGGGTTTGTAGATTTTAGTAGTTGTACATTACTAGTAAATAACCAGCACATGGGAGTTGAAGATTATATCATTTCAAGCTTGTGGATCACGATTTCAGGGTTGTACTTCTTCAAATCAAATGCAAATGGCTTAGGCGTCCTCTTGACTGCATTTATCCAGAGAATTTCAAGCAGCAATAGATACTTTTGATCTGCATGTGTTTCCAGCTGTGCAAAGGCTGTACTTTCCTAGGAAGGCGTGTTTGTTGAGAGCTAGGAGGCTTGGTCTTTTGGCCCAATTTCTCTTTCATTGTTGGCATCCAGCTATTTCAAATAGATCTTCATCATCTCTGGCATGAACTTTTAGCTTGTCAGTGCTAGGTGTTTGGTTTTGCATGCCATTCAGGCTGCTGTAATAAAAATCAAACTTATGAAATTATTGATCAGAAAATGGGTATGTCTTATTTGTGTTTACAATCAATAGAAATCAACTGGATTTCATTCATTTTAAGCATTCCTTTCCTATATTTGTGTATTTCAATTATTTTCATTTCTGGCATCAAAACTCTCAAAGACAAATAAACAAAAAAACACTCAGAAAATTAGAAGGTCAAATTCAAACACCATAGGGGTCGTTCCAGTGGTATCAGAGCGCCTAAATCCTGCCATCCTGTGAGGTTATTTCATGAGTGGGAAGAAACAAGCATACAGTAGGGATATAGATAGTGGAAATTGGAAAGATGTACACTTCTAGTAAGTCTATTTCCGAGCTGATGGAAGGACTCCCCGAACTTATGAAGGACCCTAACATCAAGGGGTACTATATGACAGTGGTAAAATCCTAACATAAGGGGGAGATTGAAAATAAAATATTGGAACCAAAAACAAATGATAATAAAGCTGAAAATTCTAAAGCAACTGTAGAGGGAGAGTACTTGAGTCCAATTGAAGAAGATAACATAGAGCCTCCTTGTGAAGGAGAGTTAGATCATGTGGATGATTGGCTTCAACCAAATGTTGAAAGTAATTTTCAAGATTTTTCTAATCCATTTTTTGAGATGGAAGGCAAGATACCTTATGATAACCCACTTTACGAAGTGGAGTTCCGGGATGTGCATGAGGAAGATGCCCTACTTGATTTGAATTTTGGTTTGGAGCATGTTGAAACTTTCAAATCAGCAACTATTGATGAACCTTTTACTCATTCAGAATATATTATCATTTTGTGAGCTGCTGCTGCAAGTTTGCTTCCATGGTTGATTGAGGATGGATACCCTCTCTTAGAACAGGTTCTATAGGTGTGTAAGATCATCCAAGGATCCTACTTGATTGGTCTCACTCAGGGATCAACACATGAGCATAAATTTGAGTTTTACTTTGAAGAATAAATCAGGTTTTGTGATTATCATTGTAAATTTGGAGCAAGGGTTTGTAGATTTTAGTAGTCACAGATTACTAGTAAATAACCAACACATGGGAGTTGAAGATTAAATCATTTCAAGCTTGTGGATCAAAATTTCAGGGCCGTACTTCTTCAAATCAGATGCAAATGGCTTAGGTGTCCTCTTGACTACGTTTCTCCAGAGAATTTCAAGCAACAACAGATACTTTTGATCTGCATGTGTTTCTAGCTATGCAAAGGTCGTACTTTCCTAGGAAGGCATGTTGTCTAGGAGCTAGGGCGCTTGGTCTTTTGGCCCAATTTCTCTTTCATTATTGGCATCCAGCTATTTCCCATAGATCTTCATCATCTCTAGCGTGAACTTTCAGCTTGTTAGTGCTAGGCGTTTGGTTTTGCATGCCATTTAGGCTGCTGTAATAAAAATCAGACTTATGAAATTATTGATCAGCAAATGGGTATGTTTTATTTGTGTTTACAATCAATAGAAATCAACTGAATTTCATTCATTTTAAGCATTCCTTTCCTATATTTGTGTATTTCAATTATTTTCATTTCCAGCATCAAAACACTCAAAAACAAATAAACAAAAAAAACACAGAAAATCAAGTCAGATTCAAACACCACAGGTGTTGTTTCAGTGGTATCAGAGCAAGTGTTTGAATCTGACCTATGGTATTAGATTCAAACACCATAGGGATCAGAGCAGAGTGTTTGAATGACCTATGGTGTTTGAATCTCGCGAAAAGCAAGCATCATTAATTTAGTAATCTTATCAATGGCACAATATTGCCCAAAAGAATTGGCAATGGAAATGAAATGTTTTTTCATTCCAAAATTCCGAAGGGAGCTGATGCAAACGAACCCAAATAGGAAACTTGAATGTCTCTAGCATAGGGTTGAAACCAAACGACCAATTTTGAAGACTTAGACCATTACAACCCAGAAACCAGGGGCCCTCAAGAAGGACCCTAGATCTATCCTCTTGACAAGAAAAAGAAAAAAGAAAGAAACCATTCAACATTGCAGCTACCTCAACATCGCCATGAAGCTTCCAAATCCAAAGGATCCATCTTCTAATAGTATCAATATTGGGGCGATTACCATTGAACCTTCCAACTAGCAAGCTTCTAATCCAATCAGATGTCTCAACAAGAAGAGAATTAGGAACATCAATAATTATTTATGCATCCTCCATCTCCATAGGAGAGACACCCAAAACAGAGCACCCAACAAAACTGCCTTCCTCCACACCACTCGGGGAAAGAACAACAACAACCCCAGGAGAGGAAACAATAGCCTCTAGAATGTCAACAAGAGAAGAAATAATAGCCTCCAAAACATCAACAAGAGAAGGCACAACAATAGAATCATCCATCTTCGATAGAAACCCCCTCTCTTCTAGAGCAGAAGAAATGGGCATAGACAGATTCGTATCCTTGAGTTTTGTAGTGGGGGACAAAACCCCCTTAGAAGGGAAAAGATAACTATTTTTCATACCCAAAAACTGGTCACCAACAAAGGCCTCACCCACAAGCACCTCAACTAACTTATTTGCCTTCAGATGGGCATCCAAGAGGATATTCATGAGAAATTCATCATCTTCGTCCAGGACATCCCCATCACAGGGCAAGAAATCAAAGGAGTCAGGAAGGAAGGGAAAACTTCTTCCTCCCCCCACCAATCCTCTGCCTCCTCACTTTCCATTTCATCAGAGAAACCAACCTCACAACTTGTAGCTGCAAAAGGACCCACTCCATCCAAAGCCAACGTAGCCACAGGGGAGAAGAAGCTTGCACCAAGAATCCTCTCCAACGCACCACCTTCGCCTTCCCCATCATCTAAGCCACCCTCGTCATTACTGTCCTCAACAAAGGAAGCCAAACCATCACTATCGCCATTGCCTAGGGTTTCCGTCACCACCATTATCACTAATGTTTGAGTGTGTTATCTCTCTCTAGTTTATACCATTATGTGTCTTTAACTGACGAATGTTCATATCATTCAACAACTTCAGCTAAGGGAGAAATGTCAATAGCTTTAACTTTTAGTTTTATTATTTTCATGGTGATGGCATTTAATACTAAGTGTAACGCTTTGAAGTATTTGGTAGCTATGTTATTTGACTACAATAGTCACATTTTCTAGCTAAATATCTAGATTGACTTGTAACTATGCCATTTGAGAATTACACGATGTTGTGAGTTGTCTACTCAAGAGCTCACTCACAAACATTGGCGTTGACACATAAACATATAGATGAACATAAGTTGTTATTAGATGAATGTGGACACTAGTGCTTTGCATTAAGATGTCCACAAGTTTTCAACCCACTGATTCTCAACAATCAAGCAAGTAAATAAAAGGTCACCATGAAGCATATTACATGCACAAAGACATTAGAATTTTAAACCATAAATATAAGGAATTAAAAACTTTTATTTTTGTCTACTTAAAGTTACATTGTGGGCCCATAACCCACAATCCCAAGATCATTCTTGCCTTTCAAACTTTGGAATAAATTGATATTGTTTAAATGAATCAGGTGAAATAAACAATACTTTTCCAAGATATGAAAATAAATTTAGTACCAAACATGGGGATATGTCAAAGAGGAGTGATAACCTCCAATTGATTTGGATGGTGGGATAAGAATTGGATATTAGGGTAACATTCTTCTATTGCTTGATACAGATACTAAACTATTGTACATCTTTCCTTTATTGACTTACTTGAGCAGTATATAGAGAATACATACTTAAAAGGTTATAACATACAAGTCAATGATAATAGAATATATGTTGGAAGATGTTTTAGGCTATTTGGCAATACATTCTCATTAGAAACAAACTCGCCTCAAAAAACTTGGTTTAAACGTTTATGTGAAATAAAACTGTCAATTGATTGTTTAGAGAGAAAGGATACAACATGTAGTAAAGAACACCTAGATTTTTCTTTTCTCAAATGTGAAATTGGCTTGCACAAAGGATCTTGGTGGTAATGAAATAAGAGACAACTTATCTTAAATAACAAAGTCTTGGCAAATTCCAACTCTTGGCTAGGTTGTTGAGAGTTATTAGAAAATAATACATAAGTTAGAAGAATATTAGAAAATAAATTGTCCACATACTTAGAGGATGATTATTAACCTTATTGGTAGTAAGCTGAGGCAAGTATATTAAGAGCTACTCTCCAAGGACATAGAGTCAAACATAACCAAAATAATCATCACTTGATTTAGAATTTCCAGCTCCTATCAAAGTATCACAACTGAAGCTAATATCCTCACAAAAGGGAGCAATATAAATCTTAGTTCGTGATTGCCTAAGGACAAGCAATCTTGAGCAGGGTGGACTGTCATGCCCCCGAAATAGCAACACTAAAACCCGAAATTTGAAATGCAAATTGATAAATAAAATGAATAACAATTTAATATTTTATTATAATATATATATATATATATATATATATATATATATATATATATATATATATATATATATTAAAGGAAAACAATTGTAAAAGGCAGCGATTTAAGTTAATACAGGGAAGTACAGCGATTGATATAAATAATAGGGATGCAGTGATCATGTTCCCTGGAGGCAGTGTTTGAGTTTTGGCAGTGATCAAACCAAGACAAAGGCAGTATATGCAGTGATTAGGAATCTAAAAAGAAGCAATCAATATTTGTAAAGGTAGCAGAAATTATAGTTGGTAAAGGGCTGTGGATTAGTTAATAAAAGAATGATAATTAATATGTGAATAGTCATGACTCTTTCCAATGATAAGCCACTATGAAAAGGTGTGTCTATTGTTAAATAAATGAATGTGGCTCTCCCCACCATGGAAGATATTAAAGGGTGAATAGATGAGTGGGGAGAGACAGGAAGAGGAAAAAGCATTTAAAAATAAATAATGATCTGCACTCAGAAATGCAACAGAATGGAATATAATCAGATTCACAGATATATAAACAGAGAATGAGGACAGAAATAGGAGTATTTCCTGAACATAGCAGTAGATACATTAATATGATATACTCATATTTGGGAAGAAGGAATAAGAAGTCTGATATGGAAAGTATGTATGAAGAAGAAGAAAGTTCAATGGAAGATAGACGGAGATAAATGGTAAATCAATAAGGGAAGTATATATAATCAAATACACACACACACACACACACACATATATCTAGATATGTAAATCATATACGATTATGCAATAATGATGCTTGCAGCAATTATTGAGCCTTATAAGTAGTTATTGTTCTTTAATATGAATATGGGTAATAGAATATATATATATATACTATGAATATCTTTATCCTATGAACAATCAAATGTAAGGTTGAAGGAAGCACATTAGGAGGATGCTGTTTATGGGCCTCCCATGCTAAGCACGCCACTCTAAGGGTGGAATTGGCTTGGTTCGGAGGTTCCTGCCACTCAGGGCCAAGGGGTGGATTGCCTTGGTCAAACGCTCATGCTCTTGGGGTTAGATGGGTTGAGTAGTTTACAAGCACCCCTTTCAAGGCTCCCCTATCAAACCAAACTATGACTGATTGTTAGGATGGAGTCTCAATCATAAGGAGGATGGATAAGACAGCATGGATAGGAAAAGCAGATACAAGTGTATCCACTAAGCACACCACTCTGAGGGTGGAATTGTCTTGGTTTTGGACATTCCTGCCGCTCAGGGCCAAGGGTTTGGTTGTCTTGGTTAGATGCTCATGCTCTTGGGCTTAGATAGGTAGCTTTGGGCGGACTTATCATGTTTCTCATCCAAATCCTATTATGCTTAAGACTTCCAATATGCATTATGGATATTGGTAGTTGAAATAGTCTTGAAATCAAAGTCTGAAAACTCGGACTTGGCATGGACTCGGTGGCCCAAAATAGGACTTGAACTCGAGACTCGGCAAAAAACTCAGCTAGGACTCGGCAAAAAACTCGGCTAGGACTCGGCAAAGAAGAAAACCATAGTTTTACAAAAAAACAAAAATAAATTAATGCAGTTAGAGAAGAACATAAGAGCCTAATTTGATTATCAATTTCTCATCATTCAAATATTACACATGTTATATGATCTTCAAACACTCCATATTTGAAATTTCATCATTCATACTCATAGTTTCAAATTTTCAAATGAAAAAATCAAACAAAAAACAAGTTGGGACTCGGGAGTCCAACTCTAGGACTCACGCGAGTCACTCGCCAAGACTCGGGGGTCCTAGCCTGGACTCTCCAGGACTCGGCTCGGGAGTCCTTGGCGAGCCCTAGGACTCGGGAGTCCTTGGCGAGCCCTAGGACTCGCGAGTCCCAAGAGTCTTTTCCAGGACTCAAAGAGTTCTCAAACTATGCTTGAAATAATTATGTATTTTTGTATAGCTTAATAGATAAGGCATTTATTTTGTTCTGATCATATGAATTATATTGCCAATATTATCTAACATGATTGTAGGACCTAAACCAAGATTTACCTTGAAGCATTTAAGCGGTAAGTTATAACCCTAACTACATTAAGCTTGTGATTCTAGGGAAAGATTTAGGGCAATCCCAAAAGAGGACATTACAATTTTTAAAATGATCCTTAATATATTTCAATCTTAGTAACATTCGTGGTAGCATAGACATACAACAATATTATACAAGTCACAATTAATGTTTTCTATTAAAAAATGTCAACTTGCCATGTATTGGAAACTGAGAGTTGCACATATGCTGGTTGACCCATATGTAAGAAAACAGAAAACACAAATGCATACAGAAAGAACTTAAAATAAGACTTAGAAACAGTAAACAAGAAATGCAGCTTATTACTAGAGACAGATGAATGCACACATACCGGCTGCACCAAGTTTATCTGCAAGTTTTTCTATCATTTTAAAATTTTCTTCATTTTTTAGTCCTCGACCTCCAGTGACAACAATCCGTGCATTACTCAGGTCTGGTCGTTCAGTATCCTGTGATGTTTGCTTCAACCAAGTGGACCTCCCAATGGGCTCTACAATTCAAATAATACGTAGGTTAAATAAATGGAATGATACACATGAATGAAATCCATTCAACAAATCGAGTCATACACAAGCAGAAAGTATATTTAATATTACAAAAATATAATATCGGGCCCAGACCTCCGTGAGAGGGCCACTTCTCAATGAAAAATATGGTACAAATTTGGAGACACAAAGCTGATAAGCACATAACTAACAACATTTGCAGACATAAACAATCCATGTCCTCAATATAACAATAAGTGCTTTCGTTGAGAAAATAAGTTATGTTTATATCTTGTTTCCTTCTAGGAATCTGGATATCCAACATCCGAGCTAAAAGATACTAAGATGGATGTTGCTTGGCTACATATACAAGTTAAAGTTTCAACACACAATTGATATAGAAAAAATGAAAATAATCAATAACCCTTCCCATATTAACTTGGATTTAATGCAAAACTGGCACTCACATGCATCTGATGTTTTGTTGTACCCCAAATTAAAAATTTTGCTACACTTAGGCATTTTGAAGAAATGGGTAAAAGCCTTGACAAATCTGTCAAAAAGGTCAAAATTTGGGTGTGCATGTCTTGCATGAGGGGCAAAAACTTGAAATTTTCAAAATCTGATGATCTGGGTCTGCTCAGAGCGACCAAGTCTACAAAACCCAGATCTCAGTTTTTCATCCCCACTTTTTAGGAAAATGGCTATTTTTAGAAACTTTCTAAAAATAGTAACTTTTTTTGGGTTTTTTTGGGTTTCTTTTGAAATGGATACTGGCAAAAATTTCTAAAAATAGAAAGTTGGTCAGTTAAGGTTCAAACTGATTTTAATTGGCTCAAAATACTTCCTCATCAGGCTAGTGCAGTCAGAATCACAAAATGAATAGTTTTTCCCTAGTGGGTCTATTTTGCTTTTTCAATTTCAGAAAGCATTTCGAGAGCACCAAAAGTCATCAATGGAGGCTAGTCAGCTGCGAGGTGTTAGATTCAACATTCAAGCATTGAACAAAGGATAAGGTGGTGAACGTGCACGAAGAACGAAGGAGGAAGGTGAAAACTGCAAAATTTTGACTAACTTTGCCAACCATGGGCGCCCCTGGAGGAGATAGGCGCCCAACTTTTTAGGCTATCAGATGGTGGGATTAAAGTTCGTGCTTCTAGGAAAAGTTATTCAAATTCTTCCTAGCTCCGCAATGAGTCTAGCAGTTCAGTCATCAGATCAACCACTCACCCGGAATTCAAGATCAAACGAGGAGGTTTCAACCAAAGACAGAAGGCAAACCATGGAAACTTCAGAAAAATTTCTAAGTCTAGGAACTTTGGGCGCCCTCGGTGCCCAAGGGCACCCAGCCTTTGGAGAGGTCAAATTATGTGATGAACCCTGGTGGCTCACAACTCAACCCCTGTATTTTTCCTTATCTTATTTGTGTTTTTTAGTTTTTTAAAGAAAGTTTGTAGACAGAAGAGAAGGGGCGCATCATATAAAAGCTCATAAAAATGCAATACAATAATATTTTGACCAACAGATGTAATAGATGTTATTTTGCAGTACATACAATGGGATTACAAATGAATTACATACCTAAAATGCTCCAGAATAATTAAATAAAGAAGTATCCTAGCTTGCCAGCCGAAATTGATGAAAACTGACAAATATGCACGCCTAGGCTCCAGATCTGACTTCTCCTACTCCGAAATAGGATACAAACCCCTGAGAAAGGTAGATGCCAAGAATGGAACACAAACCAAAGCCAAAAGAAAGGCGTTTTAGCAAGTTACTTCACACGCCTCGTTTTAATGGCACATTTCCCAATGTAAATAGTACGGCCCAAGTAAGATGCTGAAGAGCCAAAGCTGGAAGCTGTAGAATTGCTGAAGAGGACACCTCAGGTGTAGAAACCCCCTTCCTTATTCAAACAAGTAAAAACTAAATAATAAAACTCTAATTGTAGCATGTAGGACCTCTGAATGAAGCCCTCATAGTTGCACTAATTCGACTGGTCTCTCACAGTCTCAAAAATGCTCAACATCGAAGAGATCTCGTTCTCCAATGGAAGATTTGCTCAAACCCTGATCACAGAGGAAAGCACAGAAGAAAAACCAAAGGCAAAGTCGAAATAATCATGAATAGAATTTCTCATTGCCAAAATGCCTTATATCCCAAAAGGCACGACTTTAAAGAAAGTGACGCCACTTGCAATCATTTAAATATTTTAAATCATATTTAAATCACATTTCAATAGTTTCAAGTTAAATACTTGGGCGCCCACCTCTATGCATAAGTGATTTAATTTTAAATCACTTTTATGAAATATTTAAGTGATATAATATGTATAAAATCAATTTGACTTTATAATAAAGCATTAAGTTAAATAATTAACTCAAATCACTTAAAAATCCATAACTCTCTCAAAACTCCATATAATTATGTGCTGTCAGAAGCTGTCAACTCCTGAACTGCCAAGGCCTGCAGTGAGCCAATCACTGAACTTAGAAAATGAGAACGACCAACTCCTCTAGAAAATACCACTGACCCTCTAACCAATCCAGTTAGCCCACAAGGGTCCAAGAAATAGGCTAACACACTGTTCCCGAAAACTAACTAGAGCGGGGACATGACAAACTCAGCAGTTAGGGTTTGCAGATGAGCTCAATCTCTTCAGGATTTAGTTAGCTTCACAACGGATGTCTTCATCAAATCGTCAAACCTGTCAATCTTCGGCAAATCCAGATCGAGCTGAAGGTATAAAATGAAGGTTCAAGTTTGAAGATGAAAATCAAATGAAAAATGGCTAAGTCTGGAGGAGTTGGGCGCCCCAGAAGGAGAAAGGCGCCCAAGTTTTTAAGGGCCTAAATGGATGAATTTGCCAGAGGAGCCTCCAACATGTCTTCTTTAGATTCGAACAAGCTTACCAACGAAACTGTCAGCAAGTCAATCAAAGATGGCAGTCATCAGATGCTAAAGGAGAGCGCAGGTAACACTGCAATCAGAAACCTAGGGCACTCTAGACTTCTTGCAGCAGCATCCATCCCTATTTCAGTTCAGAGTCTCAAGTTTGTAATCGCTTGCATCAAGCATTACAATCCGACGACACGGGAGATTCAGTCAATAGATGGCAGAGTGATCTGTAGTTTGAAACCTGACATGAATGGGAAATGCTTCTCAATTCCCCCTTGGCCTGAAAGTGTGACTATTTCTAAAGGAGAATGTGAAAGGATATGGGAGATGCACAAGGACAAATACAGTAAGAAGATTGTACAGAAGTGGAAGAAAGAAAAACATACGACTCTGCCGAAGAACATCGAGCAAAGGGAGTTCAAAGATGAAATTACTATCATGATCACCTTGCTCAACAGGGTCACTGGACAAGAAGATGCTACAAAGTTTCAACCCTGGATGTTCTATGTTATACCTCACATCATGAAGAAGACTGAGTTCTATGATTGGGCAACCTTAATCAATGACAGCCTCCATCAGCGAATAACCGAATACTTCCAAATTCATGAATTCCATATGGTCTCCTACCTAGTCTACCTAGTGGCTTTCCAAGGCCAATTCAGAGGGTTGAACACCGAGGGGTCTTTGAACGTACAGCATATCTACAACTACTACCCTCAGCTAGAATTCACGAAGTCATTACATCATTATAAGAGGGTGAATGAGGCTTTCCTGATGCACACAGGACAAGACCTGGATAATGAATTGCACGTCCATATCTCATCGACTGCCAAGGCAGCAATGGCAGAGTGGGCAGATTGGTTTATATAGTTTCCTACTTTCACCTACCTTAGAGTCTATGGCTTCTCCGGCGCTTCTCTCATGTTGCGGAGGTACCCATTAAATGAAGTTGTTTTCATGGAATTCCTAAGGCAAGCACATGATGTCCACACAGTCTTGAGGAACATAAAGAAAAGCACCTTCAGTTGTCCATTTGGGCTGGGGATTTATACATGCAGATCAGCAGCAGATGCTAAGTCCATGAGAGATGAGTTAGATAAACTTGGTCTCAAGCCATACAGCGAGAAACGATCCTACGACCCTCATGGTGTCTTCGCTGCCCGACTTGAAAAGAACTATGCTCATTTGCCTGCTCTTGAAGATTTTTAGGCTAACTGCAGAGATGAGTTCGAGGTGCGGAGGTGTAGTTACAGCAAGCTCACTCTTCATCAAATGAAAGACTGCTTATCAGAGGATATCAAGGGATTATCAGATGATGATGAAGATGTGCTTCTCCCAATGTACGCTTGGAAGCAAATTGAAGAGCAGCCTCTTCCACAGGTCAATTGGGCTAACAAAGAGTCCCTCTCAGTTGAAGAAAGGACAAAACAAGTCCTCAAACACAGTAAGGTTTTCCTAGTCCTCAAGAGGAAGAAATCCATTCCAGCAGCAAAGCCGCCAAGAACACAGTCATCACTTCCCTCCTCTTCCAAAGCACAATCAAAAGGGAAAGGTGTAAGTCAGTCTCAAGAAGGTGTAAAGAGCAGTAGGTCAACGAAAAATGTAAGAAGGTTGGACTTCTCAGGTATAGTCATACAGGAGCAACCAAGAGTTGAAATAGAAGCTCCTCCAGAAGAGCCAATACCTCAAAAAGAAACAGAAGATGTGCCCATAACACATGATTCTATACCATTGATAGGGTCTTCCAATTCACATTGATCTAGCTATTGAAGAAGATGAAGAAGTTACAGTTGAACCTCCCAAGGAAGTTGGTAGAGATACTACCGTGTCTTGGCTTGAGATCTCCTTGGGAAGGAAGATGAGAAGACTTTCCTATCAGTTGAATTTTGATGATCTTGACAACGTCTATCAGGAGGCACCTAAGAAGAAAGCAAAGAGACAAATTCACTTTGAGAGAGATCCTAATGGTGAGATGATCATGGAGACTGCTACACCTCCTAAAGACAGAAACAAAGATGAAATAGATGTTGATGACTTCATGATGGTGAAGCCTAATCTTGGCAAAAGCACCAAACATGCAAAAGTTAGTTTGTTCAAAGTTGCATCCGAAAGCCTTCAAGAAAGAATGCTCAAAGATGGAGAAGACAAGGCAGCTCTCAAGGCTGAAATACAGCAACTCAGGCTTTATATTTCTAACCTTATGTCATGTCCCCTTCTCAGTGACATCTCTCGGAGCACAGGATTGGCCTATCATACGACCCTTGTAGGCTAATGGACTGGATAGAGGGTCATTTTGGAGCTCGGCTCAGCTTTAGTTGGCGGAGTTTGATCAGTAGGCTTTCGTTTGGGCTCGATCGGAGACTTCTTGTAGAAGTTGCTATTTTTAGCAGTTCCTGGCAGGCAGCGTGGGACCCCTGCTATTTTTAGCAGTATGGCTTTGGCAGTGTTCAGAATCACTTCAGTGTTCGTCAGCTTCAGACGGATCAGTCATCGGGTGAATAACGAGGGAGATATTAATATTTAATTGTATTAATTAAATATTATTATTTGATGATTATAATATAAAGTTATAATATTAAATTATAACTTAAGTGATTATTCTTGAGGGGGTCGCCATCATCAGAAGGGGCCAAATTGATCATTATAAATTATTATAAAATATTTGGCTAAGACTATGGAGAAATTAAAAGATTTAAAGTTGAATATTTTATTAAAACCCTATTATTAAGGAAATCGCACTTTTGAGAGATATAGTGCATTTGCATTGGGTTTTGAGCCATTATGATGATTATTGATTTTGAGATTGATCAACTTTGATCTGAGCAAGAGACTTTAGGGTTTCAAGTTCGAATTCCTTGGGGAACGAGCCATCTCCATCGGAAGCAATTCAGAGGGTGTGAAATAACACTTGATTTATTGCAGCAGAGGTTTCTTCATTCAGGAGGAATCACAGAGCTTCAGAGATTGTTTATTTACAGAGTTACAGAGAGTTTATTCTTTCAGAAGTCATTTATTCTTCAGGGCGCACCATTCCAGAGGGTTTAGACATTTATTTTGGAGGCCGTACATTTAATAAATGCTGTTGCTGCTCAGCCGTACCACTGTACAGCAGGCCGTACCTCTTCACACAGCCGTACTTTTCCAAGCAAGAGAAACGCCTATTTACTTGACTTCCAGATTGCATCATTAAGGGCGCTGGGGTTCCAGAAGGCTTTGGAGGTTACCAGACAGGAGGAGAAGAAGTTCATTAGTGCAGCCGTACCAAATCTGTACCTTCAGCTGTTGCAGAAATACCAGGTTTTTACAATAAAAATCATTATTTTATATTGCATGTCTGTAGAACAATTTTTGTAATCATTCCAGAAGGACAAATAATAGACTGGTATTCGTATTGGCATCAAATACTACTGTTATCAGGATAGATTTATTTTATTTAAATTTATTACCTTCTTTCAAGCAAAAATCGCATTCTTCATTTATTGTTCAAAAACCTCAAAAACGTCAAAAAAATCAAAACTGCAAAAAACAAACCAAAACTTAGTCAGAAGCAAAATCAGGGGAAACTAGGGTTTCTACAGTGGTATCAGAGCTAAATCCTGCCATCCTGAGGGTTTAGCCATCATATGCAGCCAGAGGAGTTTGAAACATATAGGTATTATACTCGCAGACGTGCCTTGATTGAAAGGCAATGCAGTTTGAGCAGGCAGCCAAAAAACATGGCTGACAGGAATGACAGGGCTGACAGAACAGATATACCTAGGACAGAGATCCCACAGAATAACAGAGATCAGGACGATCCAGAGGTCTTGAGGTCATGCACTCAGAGATCTTCGTGCAGGACAACGGCGTTCCGATGATGTATTACAGCAGGTGGCAGTAGCACTGCAGAGATTGGGTACTTCGAGGAGACCGTCACCACATCGTTACGATGACAGGAGTGATGCAGGGTCACGAAGGGCTCCTAGGACAGTGTCACGGACAGCAGACAGGCCTACCAGGCCTACATTTGTGAGATAGGAGGCCGAGGAGGTCGAGGCAGATGAAATATTCCGAGCCAATTTTTTTTTTATTTTTACAATTTTCAAATTACAAGCAGTGCACCCGTTAAGGTTAGATGAGAAAACCAAAACGTGCAGGAAACAACTCTAACCAGAATGGCGCCGATGATGGCGAGCATTGGTCAAAGGATCTAAATGAAACTGCTTAAACTGTAACTCTAACCAGAATGGCACCGCTGAGGGTGAGCATTGGTCAGAGGGTCTTCTATTCTACTTGCAGAAAGGAACTCAACGTCAAGTATGTGTTACCCAATCCAATGCGGAGTGAGGGGCGACCATATGACGGAGTGATTACAAAATCTACTGCTTGAAAGAAAATGCTGAATACAAAATCTACTGCTTGAAGGAAATTGCTGAAAGCTGAAAACCCTCAACACCCAGGATGTGCTTTCTAACCCAGAATGGAATAGTAGCGACCATAGGGCGGAGATGAATTACTACAATATCAACTGCTGAAAGTGAAAGACTATTACAATCTGATTAAGCAAGAATCTATAACGTGTCAGTACTACTGCCAGCTTACAATCTTAGAAATGAAATCTTGCTAACATTGGAAATCAGCTTATAACAGTTTTACAACAATATCAGAGTATTTTCTTAATTGCTGAGTAATACTAAAAATGATGAGAGCCACTAGATCCAACCTCTTTCCGCTGAAGCAATTCCAAATTGGAGCTACTGCATGAATCTTTATGAACTATTCATACCCAATCAAGGATGAAGAAGCTGAAATCTGCAACTGATATGACAGTCCTGAATTTTCATATGTAACCAGCTGCTTATGGATTTACTTAATAGTTTGTAACTCCCTCAATACCACATCAAAAGACTTGAAACTGAAAGCAAACTGTTACTAATCAAATGGCGCCCAAACTAACAACAAAACACAAGCTCAAATGATGATCATTAATTAATGCACAGTTCCCAAGGAGAAACAGATGGTACGGCCCAGCATAAGGGCGATTCTTCTTTAATAAATTCAAATGCTTCTCAAAAAATCTGCAAACTGATATGCAATGGCGCCTAGCCTAGGTGGAGGGAAATAATCAATACCCACAATGAATTGACTTGTCTTTTTGGAATTATGAATAAAATACCAGATCTGCTGTAGCTAAAATGCCAGAAATCAGAAACATCTAACATGCAAAATCTGAAGCTAACTAGACCTATGCAGATTACAATGCACGAAAACCAATGAATTCACAATCTAAACTAAATCACCACTAGATGTTGTCTTGCAAACACGAAGTGATGCCCAATGCTAGGAGGCCTTCATTCCTCGAAGCGATTCCAGAGCCAATCCGGCAGCATAACAGTATAATTGTCCAAGATGCTCGAATGTTGCACCAAGACTCCTTTTTATAATTCTTCCGTTGACTTTGCAAAACCCTAAAATCCAACTCAGGTTCTCAAACCCTAACTCCACTTTCAAAATGGCGTCCTTTTCACCTTAGCTCAATAATCATATTTAATTAAAACATCACCTTGAAAAATGCGCCCAATTTAATTTGCTTGACTTAGGCGAGCTCATCAAATATTTAAATATAATCTTAATGAAGGCGCCACCCTTTGAGTCCACCTTTTAAAATGACATTAAGTCATTCGACTAGGCCAAGGTGATAAATAACATTTTAATTATAATGTTATTTTTAAGTGAAATGAGCTCGACTTCCCAGAACTGCATTCTGAAGCCCGGAACTGAACCCGCCACTTGAGTCAACTGAAGGGAAAAGTCAACTGCCTGATACCTTCCTGCTTACTGCCAAAAATAGAATTTACTAAAAATAGTAAATTCTAGAAAATGCTCTGAATGCTGAGATGAGCATACCCCTGCGAAGCTCTCTGAAAACCCAGAAAGAATCCGCCATTGAATCCAACATTTCCAAGCAATGACCTCCTCAAAATTAGGAAACCCTAATTTTAACTTCCGACTAGCCTTCGGGTTCCCAAAGAAAGGCTAACGGTCACTGGAAATGTCAGGCTTGAGAAGGGGACATTACAATCCGCCCTCCGCAAAATTGCTTGTCCTCAAGCAATACCACCACAACTCCAGTAGTTCGAAGACTAATCCATAGGCAACAAGTAGGATCCCTGGTTCCCAAATGCGTCTCAGGAAAAACCCACCATGCTTCCGCTGCGCCACTCTGATCACATTAATGGAAATATCTTGCCAACGCTGCACTGACTCCCCTTGTAACTCCAAAGTGTTACCATCTATGAGTCTCATACTGAAAGATCTTAAAGGAAGGAAATCAAAATCATGCAGCATCTCATGTCCACGATCCCTCGAATTAACAGTATCAACCATACTACTGTCAATCACCATTCTAAGCAATAGGAGAGATAGACTATTCAAATCACAATCGAACTCCTCCCCATACCTCCACACGGTAACAAACGGGACCATGGCTGCAAGTGTGACCCCTACAAATCTTCTCACAAGGAAGGAAGCATTCCGTTGCAAGAGCCCAACAAACTCATACTCCTGTCTCCGCATAAAGCTACCATGCCTCTCCTGAATAATACTGACACAACCATGAAGACTACAGAAAACAATCATAGTTCCAGCCCCATGAATCTCCGAATGGTGAACCAAAGCATGTGAGCTACTGCTGTCATGAATCAATACTGAGAGTAAACAGTCAAGGTTTACATCATCAACCATCATAAGATGAATTTGGAGAGTAGGAAAAGTGTGAAGGAACAAATAATTGCGGTCAATCAAGGCTAGAATCAGCGTAATGCAATCTGATTCTTGGGTCATACCCAAAGAAAAACAACAACACCACTCAAGATCCCAACCGTGAGCATGTGAGGTGTCCATCGAGCTGCAAGGTGACACCTCCAAGGTGGTTGGAAAACACACTAGATTCATCTCCATGAGAGAACTACTACTTCTTTGATCAGGAGTGATGAACCAACTCTCCTGAATGCGATAAACGCAACATGTAAGGTGGCTGGTCTGCCTCAAACCAGCAAGCTCGAGTCCCAAATTCTGTCCATGTCTTAGCCGGGAAACACATTCAAGAGCCACTAATCGTTCATTTCTCCAACCCATGCTCAAAATCTGTCTCCAATCCATTTGTTGATGAACAAATGGAACATTCAAGAAGCTGCTAAAGGAAAGAACGACATCAAAGGGTCTGAACATTTGATTCTTGTTCCTCCATAATTCCTTCTTTCCACAAACTGTATGCTCCATCAACCCATGTTGAGAATCCCAAGCTTGAGTACCCAATTGAAAATAGTCTCCCACACTCCGGCAAGGAAACATAGCACATCTCTGAGTGCAAATCAAAATCCAGTGCATACTTGTAAAATCGGCATTCCCTCTGATGAACCTTTGAAACCTATCCATGAAAACTTCAGGAATACTGAAGCATGAAACATAAGATGACTGCAAATTCAACTCCCAGAGCAGACTAGCATCCCTCAACCCAAGGAATGGATTGACAAGAGTGCAATCACCATATTTTGGTCCCTTTTCCAAAGTGAAGACTGCATCCTCAATTCCTCTTAAGCATTCTTTACTACTCAACATACGTGGCACATCGGCAACCCACTCAACTTGATCGTGATGGATCAGCCCTACCATTCTTTTGAATGACACTATTCGAGGACCTCCATTGGACATGCCTCTCAAAACTATCTTCTTCCCATCCGATTGGAACTTCAACTCCATAGTCTGCAGATTCAAAGAGATCTCTCCAAGAGATCGCAGCCATTGGATACCTAGAACGGCATCAGTATCCTCAATGTGAACTACATAGAAGTCATCCTTGACTTCGTAGTTACCCAACTGCATGGTCATGTTAGATATTTTCTTGGTGCAAGAAATTCGGAACCCATCGGCAACCATGACCTTGAATCCTTCGAACTCCTCTGTTTGCAGCCCCTTCTTGGCTACCACAACTTCATCAATGAAGTTATGAGTTGCTCCAGTATCGATCAAAGCAACAATTCGCTGCCCTTTGATCATCCCATGCACCTTGAATGACTCGTTTCTTTGAAGACTAGAAAGTTGAGCTAAAACTCCACCACTTTCCTTCTCATGTCCGGACTCTTCTGGAGCTTTATCTTCTTCATTTTCTTCAAAATCAGATTGTTGGTCGGAAAAATCAGAACTACTTTCCCCACCAGAATAATACTCAATCCGATTGAACTTAACCCCTTTAGGACAAACATGATCTTGCGACCATTTTTCCTGACACCGGAAACACAACCCTTTTCTTCTGAGTTCATTCAGGGTTTCTTGATCCAACCTGGTAACATGGGGATTGCGATTCTTGAACTCCTTGTTCTGAGGTCTCAAATTATTTTTATACTGAGGCCTTTTTCCTTTATCCCTTTTCTGAAAAGGGGAATTTGACTGAAATTTCGCCTTAGGAGCAGCCCACTCCATGTTTCTTGCCTTTTTCATGGCCTCTTGCAGTGTTGGAGGATCAAAGGCTTTAATCCAGCCTTTGAGGGGTTCTGTCAACCCTTCACTAAAAAGAATCACCAATCTCCTTTCTGTGATTCCAGTCACCATGACTGAGAGTCTCTGAAACTCCGCGATGTAGGCTTCAACTGTGCCATACTGTCTCAATTGAGCAAGCTCTCTGAAATGGATCTCAGGATCTTTTTTCTCAAACCTTTCGATGAGCCTAGTGGTGAACTCATCATATGTTGTGATAGACCGATGGCCTAGAGTGACGAGGCCATGGTACCACCACTCGTGCGCCACCCCATCAAGGTGTAGCGTAGCGAACTTAATCGCTTCATCTTCCGCCATTGGTCTGAGAGCTAGATAATTATCCAGCTTTTGAATCCAAGCTCGGGCTGAACTTGTATCACTCCCATCAAAATGAGGAAGTATAACTTTGTTGACAGCTTGGTACAAGTCTCCTTGATTTGATGGTCTTCTTTGATCAAAGTTCCTTCCTTGCCCTCTGTTCTTCCTCTTATGATCCATGAAATCATTGAAGGACATATCCATCCTGATGTCGACAGGTAGAGAGTCATACTCAGTACGGCCAACCCTCAACTGCTCCACCCATGAAGCATTCTCTTCAGGTTCGGGCTGATTGACTACAGGAACTAAAAAAGTGGGCTTGAATGGTCTGGAAGAGATGTAAGTGTTGTTTGACACTGTCCGGGCTGCATGCTCATCATGCTGGTTGGAAGCACTATGCTCCCCTCTGTGGCCTGAGTTGTTCTGTGGAACAGTATTCTGCCCCATTCTCCCCATCATGAGAGATACCATGTCCATCAAGGCATCCATCTTTTTCCCAAACTCCTTTCCGGGACTCGTAGATCTCTCTCTTCCTTTTCCACTGTCATCTCTGTTGCCAGAACTTCTTTCACCGCCACCAAGAACCCTTTCATTTCTTTCATTATCCCCCATTTCTGTTTCTTGTGAAGGCTCCCAATTAGCCCTCAAAATCTCTGAAGCTGTTTGACCTTCTGGAGGTTGATACAACTGTGTCTGAACTGTATCCCTCTTGTATACTCTTGCCAAATACCTCTGTTCTTTGTCACTCATAGAAGGTTGATTTCACAGGATGGCAGGATGCGTGGCTCTGATACCACTGAAATATTCCGAGCCAATTTTTTTTTTATTTTTACAATTTTCAAATTACAAGCAGTGCACCCGTTAAGGTTAGATGAGAAAACCAAAACGTGCAGGAAACAACTCTAACCAGAATGGCGCCGATGATGGCGAGCATTGGTCAGAGGATCTAAATGAAACTGCTTAAACTGTAACTCTAACCAGAATGGCACCGCTGAGGGTGAGCATTGGTCAGAGGGTCTTCTATTCTACTTGCAGAAAGGAACTCAACGTCAAGTATGTGTTACCCAATCCAATGCGGAGTGAGGGGCAACCATATGACGGAGTGATTACAAAATCTACTGCTTGAAAGAAAATGCTGAATACAAAATCTACTGCTTGAAGGAAATTGCTGAAAGCTGAAAACCCTCAACACCCAGGATGTGCTTTCTAACCCAGAATGGAATAGTAGCGACCATAGGGCGGAGATGAATTACTACAATATCAACTGCTGAAAGTGAAAGACTATTACAATCTGATTAAGCAAGAATCTATAACGTTGTCAGTACTACTGCCAGCTTACAATCTTAGAAATGAAATCTTGCTAACATTGGAAATCAGCTTATAACAGTTTTACAACAATATCAGAGTATTTTCTTAATTGCTGAGTAATACTAAAAATGATGAGAGCCACTAGATCCAACCTCTTTCCACTGAAGCAATTCCAAATTGGAGCTACTGCATGAATCTTTATGAACTATTCATACCCAATCAAGGATGAAGAAGCTGAAATCTGCAACTGATATGACAGTCCTGAATTTTCATATGTAACCAGCTGCTTATGGATTTACTTAATAGTTTGTAACTCCCTCAATACCACATCAAAAGACTTGAAACTGAAAGCAAACTGTTACTAATCAAATGGCGCCCAAACTAACAACAAAACACAAGCTCAAATGATGATCATTAATTAATGCACAGTTCCCAAGGAGAAACAGATGGTACGGCCCAGCATAAGGGCGATTCTTCTTTAATAAATTCAAATGCTTCTCAAAAAATCTGCAAACTGATATGCAATGGCGCCTAGCCTAGGTGGAGGGAAATAATCAATACCCACAATGAATTGACTTGTCTTTTTGGAATTATGAATAAAATACCAAATCTGCTGTAGCTAAAATGCCAGAAATCAGAAACATCTAACATGCAAAATCTGAAGCTAACTAGACCTATGTAGATTACAATGCACGAAAACCAATGAATTCACAATCTAAACTAAATCACCACTAGATGTTGTCTTGCAAACACGAAGTGATGCCCAATGCTAGGAGGCCTTCATTCCTCGAAGCGATTCCAGAGCCAATCCGGCAGCATAACAGTATAATTGTCCAAAATGCCCGAATGTTGCACCAAGACTCCTTTTTATAATTCTTCCGTTGACTTTGCAAAACCCTAAAATCCAACTCAGGTTCTCAAACCCTAACTCCACTTTCAAAATGGCGTCCTTTTCACCTTAGCTCAATAATCATATTTAATTAAAACATCACCTTGAAAAATGCGCCCAATTTAATTTGCTTGACTTAGGCGAGCTCATCAAATATTTAAATATAATCTTAATGAAGGCGCCACCCTTTGAGTCCACCTTTTAAAATGACATTAAGTCATTCGACTAGGCCAAGGTGATAAATAACATTTTAATTATAATGTTATTTTTAAGTGAAATGAGCTCGACTTCCCAGAACTGCATTCTGAAGCCCGGAACTGAACCCGCCACTTGAGTCAACTGAAGGGAAAAGTCAACTGCCTGATACCTTCCTGCTTACTGCCAAAAATAGAATTTACTAAAAATAGTAAATTCTAGAAAATGCTCTGAATGCTGAGATGAGCATACCGCTGGGGCTCTCAAAACCTTAAAGAATCCGCCATTGAATCCAACATTTCCAAGCAATGACCTCCTCAAAATTAGGAAACCCTAATTTTAACTTCCGACTAGCCTTCGGGTTCCCAAAGAAAGGCTAACGGTCACTGGAAATGTCAGGCTTGAGAAGGGGACATAAAAACGCATTCTTCATTTATTGTTCAAAAACGTCAAAAAAATCAAAACTGCAAAAAAACAAACCAAAACTTAGTCAGAAGCAAAATCAGGGGAAACTAGGGTTTTTACAGTGGTATCAGAGCTAAATCCTGCCATCCTGAGGGTTTAGCCATCATATGCAGCCAGAGGAGTTTGAAACATACAGGTATTATACTCGCAGACGTGCCTTGATTGAAAGGCAACGCAGTTTGAGCAGGCAGCCAGAAAACATGGCCGATGTGAATGACAGGTCGACGCTGTAACGCATATGTACCTAGAATGTAGATCCTACGTATCAACGTAGGATCGTGATCGCATCCAGAACTTGCATGCACTCTCAGAGATCTTCGCAAGTGTGACAAGGTTCGATGATGTAGGCTACAAAGAAAAGCATTGTGAGGAAGAGTGAAATGGACCTCATTCCTCATCAAAGACAACATCTCGACTGAAGATAAGATGATCAGTGTCTATATCAATCAGCCTATATGCCTTGTGATTGTCACTGTACCCTGTGAACATGAGTTTCTGGCTCTTGGAGTCCAGCTTAGTGCGCTTGGCCTCTGGAATCCAAACATACACAAGGGAGCCAAAAACTTTCAAATGACTGATCCTAGGTTTGCGACCAGACCAAACTTCCTCAGGAGTCTTCCCCTTAACAGCATGAGTAGGTGACCTATTAAGGAGATAGACGGATGTATTGATGGCTTCTGCCCAAAACTTGGTAGGAACACTCCTGTGTTGCAACATGGAGCGAGCCATCTCAACAATCGTACGATTGCGTCGCTCCACAACACCATTTTGCTGAGGAGTGTAGGGTGTGGTTAACTAACGTTTTATCCCATGAGTATCACAGAAGTTGGAGAATGCACTAGAACAGAATTCCCCCCCATTATCTGACCTAAGAGTTATAATACTAGAACTGGACTCTTTTTCAACTAAGGCCTTAAACTTCTGAAATACATTAAAAACCTCTGATTTCTGTTTAAGAAAGTACACCCACATTTTCCTACTATAGTCATCAACAAAAAGTAGAAAGTACTTGCAACCAGTTACAGAAGAAACAGACATAGGGCCACAAATATCAGCATGAACTAATTGAAGTACCTTAGAAGCCCGCCAAGAGTCGCCATCCTTGAATGGTGTGCGATGCTGCTTCCCAGCCTGACAAGCACCACAAACGCCCTGATGCTGAGTCTGAATGTCAGGTAAGCCATCAACAAGTCCCTCCCGAGCAAGCTGAGAGAGATAGTGCACGTTCAAGTGCCCATACCGCTGGTGCCAAAGACTGGTGACAGCTGAATTTCTGGCTGCCAAGGCTAACTCCGGAGAATCACCAGTGTCCACAAGCCTGTAAAGGCCATGATCCTCTATCCCAACGGCCACCGTTGTGCGAGTTTCTCGATCAACAATCGAACATCTATGCGAGCTGAATACCACATCTATCTGGGGAGAATGCCGCATGATCTGACTGACTGAGAGAAGATTGAGCTCGATATCAGGTACATAATATACGTTGAGGAATATGAGATCCCTCCCGCCAGACTGAACCTGAACAGTGTCTGTGCCGACAACTGTGTATTCCTCACCTCCTCCAAAGATTACTGAGTCAGTGCAAGGGGAAAAGTTTGTGAACCAATCACGCCTATGTGAAAAATGACGCGAGGCACCAGAATCTATGTACCAAGCAGAGGACTTGACATGGTCTGCGGGCCTTTTTGCCATCAGTGCATAAAAGGCAGATTCCTTCTGCTCGGAGTGCTCAGCGACATTCGCTTTCTGAAACCCTCCCTGCTTCTTTTGCTCAGAAGCCAAACGAGCACGACAATCTTTCTTGATGTGGCCAAATTTATGACAGTAATTGCACTGTATATTTTTCTTCTTCGGACTGGTGGAGCGCTGACTTGAGCCTTTCTGCTGTGAAGGCTGACCTTTACCATGATACTTTGACTGAGTTTTTGCTGCAAAGGCCTGCTCCGTGGAGGATGATGATTCACTGCTACCGAACTGTTGTCTCCATCGATCCTGCTGCAACAGGATAGTGCACAAATTTGGAAACTTGAGATCAACATTAGCAGACGTAATGTTGAGGGTCTCTATGAAATGTTCATAGGACTTCGGTAAGCTTTTCAGGGTGATCACAACCATGTCTTCCTCCTCCATTTTCCGACCAATCGCCTCCAACTGATCTCTGATCTCCTGGATTTTATTCAAGTGCGCTTGCAGAGTTGTCTTCTCATCCATCATGATAGAAAACAGCATATTCTTCAAGAAAAACGCACGGCTTTTGTCGGAAGTTTCATGCATATCCTTCAAGTGATCCCAGATCTCCTTAGCTGATTTTCGCAGTGGAATCTGAGGGAGCTGATCATCAGTAACCGAAAGCTTAATAAGCATGACGGCTTCACGATTCTGCTCATCAAACTTATCCTGATCCTTACCCGCCGCTTCAGGACGAGTAGCGTTGCCGAGGATCATCTGATCAAGGCAGCGGTATTCAAAAATTGTTAACATCCGCTGCTTCCAGGTGTTGTAATTTTTGCCATTAAATCTCTGGCTGCCCTCCAGCATTAAATTGCTTAAACTGGCCATCTTCACGCTTTCCGAGGCACGAAAAACGAGGTACGGAGAAGAGGCTGATGCACGAAACTCGAGGCACGAATTCCAATGCAGAAAACAGGGACAGATTCAGGTACAGACTGCAGAAAGTACAGTGTACGGATGGCACAAAATTCGAGGCACGAAAAACGATGCACCCAGAAAATTCGGAGACCAACCCAGTTGAGCTCTCGAAAAACCCACCACGAATCTGTGATCGAAAAAAATTTCGGACTTCGAAAAATGGGTCAAAACCCTAGACGAAAGTTCTGAAAACCTTGGCCGCCATTAACAAACCAGAAAATTGCAGAAAAGTGGAAGAATTCTTCTGAAAACACGGCACAAATGTGAGAACTCCCGTCGGCGCCCAGTATCACAAAATTCAAAAGATTTTTTTCGCGGCCGGAAGGATACACCAGACGTTTCAAAGTGAAGGACGTTTCTGGAAAAAAACGCGTCTTCACAAAACGCAGACAACTTTTAACAGAAAAAACGAGCTCAAGAAATGACGCCCGAAAGAATGGAAATCGCGTCCTCAAAACAATCGCAGCCTTCTGTCAAAACTTCAAAAAAAAAAACGTTGCTGAAAGAAGTTCGCGGGCAATGAGATCTTCGTCGCCAGGAGAAAATGCAACGAACCAGAAGGTCGTCGCAGAAAAACCACGGCCCTAAAAACGCACAACCAGAAACTTGCAGAGAAATGTCGTGGCTTGAAGATTTGAACACGAACCCGCAGACAGAAAAAAAACGTTGTCGCCCAGAACACAAGACTCTCAGGTCTCGAACACGCCCAAGAAAAATTCCACGAAAAATCAACCTCGAATTTTTTTTTCGAATAGCCACAGAAATTCTGAAAAAAAAAATTTCGAAATTTTTACTCACAGAAAAAAATCTTCAAAAAGAGATTTTTTTGAGAATTTTTAATTCAAAAATTCAAGAAAAAATCTTAAACGATTTTTATATGAATTAAAAATTCACAGTTGAGCAATCTGGCTCTGATACCATATTACGCAAGTAATTGGTAAATTATTTGATGATATTAACAAGAGCGAGACGCTCAATAAATAATGTACAAGATTTACAAAACTGGAAAGTTTCTAAAAAGAAACTCCAGATAAGATTGGAGACGATCTTATCTCTATCTTTACAATATCTTACAATATTGAGCATTAATAAATAAATAAACATTATTTTAATACTGCAGAGATTGGGTACTTCGAGGAGACCGTCACCACATCGTTACGATGACAGGAGTGATGCAGGGTCACGAAGGGCTCCTAGGACAGTGTCACGGACAGCAGACAGGCCTACCAGGCCTACATTTGTGAGATAGGAGGCCGAGGAGGTCGAGGCAGATGAGGATCATGAGGAGTTGTTCGCTGATACGCTTATGGCAGCGAACGAGGAATGGGAGTTGGTACCTCCTACAATCAGAGAAAGGCTTTCTTTTGACCGTTTTGTCACTCAGAGACGAGAGCATCATAGAGGATGACAGGATTGGAGACCTAGGTACCAGAATAACGATCTAAAACATGTTACAAACCGGCTCACATTAGCGATGTTCGATGGTAGTGGTAAGATGACAGCCCAAGCATGGATTAGCAAACTAGATACATTCCTCACACTACGCCCGATGGCTGAGAGAGATGCCATTCGCTATGCGACACTACATCTGGAGGGAGTTGCTTATGATTGGTGGCACCACAGTATGGTGATGCTACAGCATGACAGGATCACTTCATATCAGGAGTTTGTAGACAGATTGGTTGAGAGGTTTGATAGGAAGGATCCGGAAACCTACTTCAGAGATTTGGCACAGTCGAGGCAGAGTGGCAGTCTAGAGACTTATATCAGTGACTTTCAGAGGCTATCCGTCATGGTTCCGAACATATCAGAGAGGCGTTTGGTAGTACTCTTCATGGAAGGTTTGACTGAGCCACTGAGAGGCTAGATCAAAGCCTTTGATCCTCCGTCATTACAGGAGGCGATGAAGAAAGCACGAAACATGGAGTTAGCAGCACCGTCGAATAGATTCAACTCCAGAGGTTCTTCATCATTTAGGGATAACAAGGGCTTTAACAGAAATAAGGATAAATCTGATTTTAATAAAGAAAAATCAGACTTTAGAAACGATTCAAAAGGTAAATCAGCAGCCCCACCTTTGGATCGTGAGGCCCTTAATGACCTTCGCAGGAAGAAGCTTTGCTTCTACTGCAAAGGACCATATGACGCCAATCATGATTGTCCTCTAAGACCTAAGGGCAAGGCAAATCGTGTGATGTGGGCGTATTATGAGGACTCCGAATCAGAAAATTCCGAACAGCAGGAGCATTCCGATGATTCAGAGTCAGAGGCTCTAGAGCCTATAGGAGCGGTAGAGATGCCAGCCGGTAACCTCGAAAGCTTCTCAAAAGGGACATGTGAGGCCCGCTTTTATCTAGTAATCCAAATAGAGGGTTCTTCCTGATTCGTAGGTAAGAAGGTGATGAGGGTCATTACCCTATTGGATACGCGGTTTCACGATAATTTCATAGATGCTAGATTCGTTGAGAACGGACTCATCAATCGAAGAGTTCTCGAGTAGCATTAGGAGTCAAAGTGGCGATGGATACACTTTGCGATGGCGATGATAAAGCGGATCTCCTACGCCAAAATTATGAGTCTGGGCGCCGATTACATTATTAATATGGGGACATTGATTTGGTCTTGGGAATGAAGTGGTTACATTCATTGGAGGAGGTCACACTTCGTCTCAAGGACATGGAGATCCGTTTTGAGGTCGACGGGAAGACTCACATACTTAAGGCAATTCGGGACAGCGACCTTAAAACAATTTCTTTTTGCTGAATGGAGCGGCTCATGTGTCATGACATGGTAGAGTGGGCTGCTGAGTGTCATTTAGCACCTATACAGGAGGGACAGCAAAAGACAGAATATCATCCGGACATTCAGAAGTTGAGAATCAAGCATGACAAGGTGTTCAGTGATATTCCGCCAGGTAGACCTCCAAACAGAGGCATATAGCACATCATTGAGCTCGAGGAGGGTGCGAAACCCGTTATGATAACTCCTTACAGGCATCCTAAAAGATTAAAGGATGAGATCGAGAAGACAATAAAGGAGTTACTTGCTATGGGTCACATTCGACCTAGCAAATCACCGTTCGCTTCTTCTGTTGTATTGGTGAAGAAGGATGGAACGTTACGTATGTGCATTGATTACAGGGTCCTGAATAAGAGGACAATCAAGAATAGATACCCGATACCGAGGATTGACGAGCTTATTGATGAGCTCCATGGGGCATGTTACTTCACTAAAATTGATTTACGGTCGGGTTATCATCAGATCAGAGTCCGAGAGCAGGACATAGAGAAGACTCCGCCCGGGATGTCATTGTGGCACTTCGAAACTGTAGGTGATACATTTGGGCTCACTAACGCTACCCAATCTTCAAATTTTAATACGATGAACGTGGTTTTTCACCAGTCGGTGACGGTGTTAGTCTTCTTCGCCGATGATATTCCCCATATACAGTAGGACATGGCAGGAGCACTTGGCTCACCTAAAGACCATATTGAGTATTCTTGAGAGGGAGTCCTTGTACGCCAAGGAATCCAAGTGTGACTTGGGAATGACCGAATTGCTATATCTAGGTCATATTATCAGTGCAGATGGAGTGCGCATGGATCCTGAAAAGATCCGCGCCATTATTGATTGGCCTACACCGGCAAACCTGACACAGTTGAGAGGGTTTCTCGGTTTATGTGGATTCTACCGCAGATTCGTGAATGGTTATTCACGACATGCAGCCCCAATGACAGATTTAATGAAGAAGGGGGCATTTGTTTGGACTCCTGAGGCACAGGAGTGCTTTGATAAATTCAAGGAGTTGATGACCACATGCCTAGTGTTAGCACTTCCAGATTTTACGAAGCCTTTTGAGCTTCAATGTGATGCATCAGGTGAGGGCATTGGTGCGGTGCTTATGCAGGACAAGCACCCGATTGTGTACGAGAGCCGCAAGCTCAGAGGACCCGAGAGACTATATAGTATTTATGATAAGGAGATGCTCGCGATCATGCATGCCTTAGCAAAATTCAGGCAGTATCTAGTTGGCAGTAAATTTTGCATTAAGACTGATCATAACAGTCTGAGACACTTCTTGGGGCAGCGAGATCTCAATGACAGACAGCAGAAGTGGGTCAGTAAGTTACAGGCTTATGACTTTGATATTTCATACATCAAAGGTACACAGAACGTAGTGGCTGATGCACTTTCACGTAGACCGTATTTGAGCACTATGGTTCATATTTCTGAGGATTGGAGGCATATGATAGTGGCAGAGTATGCTAAGGATAGTTGGGCCTCCAGGATTGTTGAGGGATCAGCAGTTGATACCAGGTATACGCTTGTAAATGACTTGATCATTTACAAGAACAGGATATTTTTGATCCCAGGTTCTGAGGTGAAGAACATCGTTATGCGGGCCTTTCATGACATGCCTACAGCAGGACATCCCGGATACTTCAAGACCTACAGGAAGATACGGGAGAGGTTCACTTGGAAAGGGCTCAAGGGAGATGTTCTTCAATACGTGCATGAGTGCCCTGTTTGTCAGCAGAACAAGCAGGAGAACACGTACCCGACAGGTTTACTACAGCCACTTCCGATTCCTGACAGGAAGTGGGAATTCCTGTCGGTGGACTTTATCACGGGCTTGCCTAAAGCCCAAGGGCGTGATTGCATTTATGTAGTTGTGGATCGGCTTACGAAGTATGCGCACTTCTTTCCGATCACCACGACTTACACAGCTACACAGGTAGCAGAGGTATTCTTTCACGAGGTATTCAGACTTCATGGGTTGCCTCGGAGCATTGTGAGCGACAGAGATAGTCGGTTCCTGAGTAACTTCTGGCAGGAGGTATTCAGGCTTTGTGGGACCGAGCTCACTCCGAGCACTAGACACCCTATGGTGATGGGCGAGCCCGAATTGTGAACAAATTGATGGGTGGAAGGTTACCTCGAAACTATATATAGCGGGGGCGAAGGCGTGGGTCAAATGGATACATTTGTGTAGTATTATTACTATAACTTTCGACATTCCATATGATATTCGGATGTCACCTTTCATGGCGTTATGCGGGTATGAGGCGCCCGAGTTTCCCTTGATTTGCCCTAACGGCGGCGGTGAGTGCCGAGTGCAGGAGATTTATTGCAGGAGAGTCAGGATACTATGAAGGCTCTCAAGGAGAATATCGCAAAGGCACAAAATCAGCAGAAACAGTATGCGGATCAGAAGAGGACGGAGAGGCATTTCGAGGTTGGTGACATGGTTTACCTCATGCTGCAGCCCTACCGTCAGTCCACTCTTAGGAAGAGTGGGTCAGAGAAGCTTAAGCCACGTTATTATGGTCCTTTCAGGATCCTGAGGAGAGTTGGCGAGGTGGCATACGAGCTTGAGCTTCCGGCAGAGAGCAGGGTACACAACGTTTTTCATGTATCACGCCTCAAGAAGGCGTTGGGTCATCGTGTGCTACCGTCTGCAGTTCTACCTCCCTTAGATGACGAGGGAAAGTTGATTTTAGTACCTGAGTCCATCCTGGAGTATAGGGAGCGACAGTTGCGTAGGAGGACTATCAGGGAATATCTGGTGAAATGGAGAGATTTTCCTGTTGAGGATGCTACATGGGAGAGCGAGGATATTCTGCAGCATCCGGCATTGAGATTGCTTGAGGACAAGCAATTCGGGGAGGCCGGGCATCATGTCCCCTTCGGTGACATCTCGAGATACGAGGTTAGCCCATCACCACGACCCTCGTGAGGCGATAGGCCCCGGATAGAGGGTCACTTTAAGACTTAACTTCGACTTGGCTCAGCTTCAGTTGGCAGAGTTTGATCAGTAGGCTTTCGTTTGGGCTCGATCGGAGACTTCTTGCAAAAGTTGCTATTTTTAGCAGTTCCTGGCAGTCAGCGTGGGACCCCTGCTATTTTTAGCAGTTTGGATTTGGCAGCATTCAGAATCACTTCATGTTCGTCAGCTTGACGGATCAGTCATCGGATGAGTAACGAGAGAAATATTAATATTTAATTGTATTGATTAAATATTAATTATTTGAAGATTATAATATAAAGTTATAATATTAAATTATAACTTAAGTGATTCAAGCTGAGGGGTCGCCCATCATCAGGAAGGGGCCAATTCGTGATTATATTTTATTATTAAAAATTTGGCTGAGAACTATGGAAATAATAAAATAATGAAAAGTGCGAATTTTTAATGAAAACCCTATTATTGAGGAAATCGCACTTTTGAGGTTATTAAGCAGTTGCATTGGAAATCGAGCCATTATGATGATTATTGATTTTGAGAATTGATCAACTTTGATCTGAGCAAGAGACTTTAGGGTTTCAAGTTCAAATTCCTTGGGGAACGAGCCATCTCCATCGGAAGCAATTCAGAGGGTGTGAAATAACACTTGATTTATTGCAGCAGAGGTTTCTTCATCCAGAGGAAATCATTGATCTTCAGAGAATATTTGTTTACAGAGTTTCAGCATAGTTATTCATTCAGAAGACAGTCATTCATCAAGGCGCCCATATTTGGAGATCTGGAGGGTTACAGAGAAGGCCGTACAAAATCATTAATTGCTGGTTCTGACACAGCCGTACCTGTACCAGGCCGTACTGCACCAGCAAAGACGTCTTCTTCATCTCAGAGCAAAACGCCTTCATTTAGGTCTTCTTTCTTCATCAGTTGGAGGTGCCTAGGCATTTGTGTCCAATCCAGAGCACCAGACGGAGGGAGGAGTTAATCTGCTCAGCCGTACCATTTCATTTATTGCTGTATCAAAAACCAGGTTTCATAATTTTATTCCCTTTTACCTTGCATGTGTCTGGAACATCATTGTAATCATTGCAGAAGTGGAATACATTGTCTGGCTTCAGTATTTGAGATAGTTATTGTTATTTCCAGAGTATATATATTTTTATTGAATTTATTTCCAATATCTTGCAAAATCGCAATTCCTTCATTTCATGTTAAAAACCCAAAAATCACAAAAAAATCAAAACTTCAGAAAAACATCAAAAAAGACAGACAGAATCGGAAACAGAGGGAAATTGGGGTTTCTACAAGAAGTCCTAAAACCAAGCAGTTACTATAAATAGTAAGTCACCTCCAGAAATAGGCTATAAATAGCAAGTCAGCACGAGATGGCAATGTGAACAAATCAACTGGATCATGAGGATCCTGTGGCGTGAATTCCAAATCAATCCAAGCTTCAGAAGAGTGAAAACCATAAACTTACTAAATATAGCAAACTAGGGCAAGCAAGCTAAAAAATGTCTAAGTCTGAGAAATTTCCTGCTTGACCCCCTAAATGCAACCTCAAGAAGATGGAGCTTGGAAAATTTTCAAGTGTTAGCATTTCCTGCTCACCCCCTGAAATGCGCCCATGTTGATGACTGGCTGAAGAATAAAAAGTGTTCAAGTATGTGAAATTTCCTGCTTGACCCCTCAAATGCACCATCATTAGGAAGGAAGTGATAAAAAAATGTTTAAGTCATGGAAAAATTCCTCCTCCACCCCCAAAATTCGCCCAGGAAGAAGGTGGGTGCAAAAAAAGTTTTCAAGGCATGAAGATTTCCTGCCCACATCCCCAAATGCGCCCTCAGCCATGAAGAAGCTAGAATTGGTGATGAAGTTTCAACTAAGTTATAAAATGGAAGCTCACCTAGGTAAATGCGCCATCCAAGAAGAATCAAGTAGAAATTTTTCTAAGGCAGGTGAAATTGGAAGTACAGGAGGCCAAATGCGCCCAAGGAAGAGAGAGACGGTTGGAGTTTTTTCTAAGTGTTGAAAACTTGAAGTAGCTACTCCTAAATGTGCCTTGACTTGGAGATGCCATTGAAAAAAATTCTAAGTGTATTAAAGTGAAAGCTCAAACCCTTGAGAAAGCGCCCAACTTGGAGGAGAAACAAGAAAATGACTAAGGCGTTGAAAATTCCACCTCCCCTAGTGAAATGCGCCCAACCTTGAGAGAGGGTAAAGAAAATTTCTAAGGCATTACAAATTCCTCCTTGATACTTGAAATGTGCCCACCACACAAGGAGAATTGGGGTGAAGAAAAGTTGCTAAGTGTTGAATTCCACCTACCCCCCTTATATGCGCCCAACTTGATGAAGGTGGAGAAAAAGAAAAAAAACTTCTTAAGGTGTTGGAAATTCCTCCTAGACCCCTCATATGCGCCCAAAGTTGTTGAAGGTGGTGGCTTTAAAATGTTTCTAAGTGCAAAAAGTTCCTCCTCACACCCTCATATGCGCCCAAAGTGGAAGTTGGCTTGGAAGAAAATTTCCTAAGTGTTGCAAATTCCTTCACATCTAGAGAAATGCGCCCAAGCTTGGAGATGATGATAAAAATTTTAAGACATGACCACCCCAAGAAGGTGCCAACTTCATGGAGTTAAATAAATTTTCCTAAAGCAAAGCAAGAGAAGAAATGTGCCTAGACAGAAGGAAGTAAGGAATAAACTTTGGTGAGACATATTTTTCTAAGATATAAAATTCAAAAATTAAATGCCCCCCTTCATAGTGATACACATGAATTTTGCATTTTCTGAAGGGAATTTTCTTCTGGGTACTAGATATCTTCATCGAAGAGATGATTTTGAAATTCTTCATGCCCTACCAGAGACTTTAAGATGGAGATTTTACTCGGGTGCTTGGTTGATGAAGTTTTCTAGAGGAAATAAATTATTTCTAAGGCAGATGGGTTGGAAATTTGGCTAAGGCAAAAGGGGGATATCATGTTGGTTGGAAAATTTTCTAAGGCAGAGAGAAATCAAACAACACCCTCTAAACGTGCTGTCAAGATGGATGAAAGTTTCTAGGGCATAAAAAATGAGCATCAAGGAGAATACATGGTCAAAGTATGCCTATGATGGAGTATGAAGAAGGCAACCTCTGCTAGAGAGAAAAGTGATGAACCCTATTAGATCCGGAGATCACTCTAACCTTGGAGATCACTCTAGTCTCTAACCTTGGAGATCAAAACATGGATATCAGGTGAGTAAAGTGGATTTATATTATTAAGTGTTCTGATGCTCTTCTCTTATGTGTTTTGCAGGATGAATACCGGGACCAAGGTAGAGGACTTGAAGTGATGGAGCGAATACTTCGGAACAATATTGCAATTGTAGGATGAAATAAAGTTACATGTTTCAAGCCCCTCCATGATGTCTCACATGCGTCCAAACCATAAAAGTAGATGTTATAAAAAATGGCTAAGTGTTGGAATTTCTCCTCAAAGACCCAATATGCACCCAACACAGTTAGGCGAATGGCAAGCGAGAATGATTGAATCCAAGACAAGAAAATCTTTCAAGTTCAGAATGAAGGAAAAGATGAAGGCCTAGGCGTTGGAGACTGACATTATGACAGATTGAAGGACAAAATAAAGGAATTTTTCTTAAGTTTGAAGTCCTTCGGCAATGACCCAGAAGATGTTCTCCAACTCCGCATAACCAAAGATACCATGACAACAAGGAGGAAGATCATCGTCAAACAACTGAATGTGCTTGCCATATCCATTCAAGGAGTTGAAGCAGTGTTGACTAAACTCAGGCCATTTGCAGTCGGAGAAAGAACAGTGCGAATGCGTTTCCAGACAAGATCCTTCTAGAAGATCATGGACATTAATTGCTCATTTATTACCCCACTCTTCTAGGTGGCAGTTTTTAGGGTTAGGGTTTATGTGGCTCAATCTAAGCCCTTCATTGTAATTGAATCTAGGCCGTCTGTTGGACTGGGCCAACTATAAAAGGGGCATCCCCCCTCATTTGTACTTGATTAGAATAGCAGAGAAGGAATAGAGAGAGATCGATAGAATAGAAGGTAGCATAGTTTGATAGTTTAGCTTAGATTGAAAAGGAGGGAAAGTCTTCCATTTGAATACTTTGTAAGAAGTTGTTGTGAACACTTTCATAATAAAAGAGTTTTCATTGATGGTGATCTCTTCTTTTGTTGTGAGTAGCTAGTGAGGCTTCTTCGTCCTTCCAATTCACTTAGAATCTTGAAGTAGCTTAAAGTAAAGTAAATTTCATTTCATGCAAGTAGTTAGTAATTGTGGAATGTGGTGCTTAATTTGAACAAAACTTTGCTTATCCATACCACTAGCGGGCTCATTGATGGTGGGTTCACCTTGCGTGGTCAACTGGAACATTGTGAACTTAACTTCTATTATGGTTTATATGTTGGCATGCGTCGTTGTGATGGTGTCTTCATGCTGAATCGTGATTTGAATACTTTTGATTACTCCTCTGAAGATTGCACCGGTTTTGTGGAAGTTGTTCGAAGCGAGGTGAAGTAAAGCTTAGTTGAAGTCTGCGAGAATTGATCGCCATGTCCCACATCTTAGAGTAGAATTATAGCATCTCTTATCCCTACACTCATTTAAATTCAGTTCATTTCTGGTTAGTGTTAGGAAACTTGCACTTACCTGCCAAATCATTTGAACCACGTGAAACCCTTTAATCTGCTGTTTGTTGTCCGTTGCTGAACAATTGCGTAAGTCCCCTTGAAATACCAACAAATCACATCGAGCCAAGTAAGACTATCCACCGCCTAGAAGGAACCTTGGAGTTGAATGCACGAACTCTCTTGCAATCTTAGTGTGCTGGATACTTTGATCAAGAGAGAATAGGGTAGCCGTTGGCAACTTTATTCTGTGTTGGTGCGGTCATGAAAAACACATCAACAACTAGATTGCCTAAAGTTCAAGGTAAGGATTGCATTTTTGTGGTGGTGGATCAATTAACTAAGTATGCTCATTTATTTCCAATATCCACTGAATTCAGAGCACCTCAAATAGCCGAAGTGTTTTTCAAGGAAGTCTTCAAGTTGCATGGTCTACCTCAAAATATCGTCAGTGATCGCGATGGCCGCTTCCTTAGCCAGTTTTGGCAAGAACTCTTCCGGCTCACCGGTACTAGCCTTACTGCAAGTACTAGTTATCACCCTTAGACCGATGGGAAAACAAAAATTGTGAATAAATGGTTGGAAGGATACCTGAGGAATTATGTTACAGGTCAACAAAACTCTTGGGTCAAATGGTTGCGCTTGGGCGAATATTGCTACAACACAACATTTCATATGTCCATTAAGATGAGCCCATTCAAGGCTCTATACGGGTATGAAGCAACTACCTTTGGGAGTTTAGTTAATCAAGATAGCAGAGTGCCAGGTGCCAAAGACTTTGTACAACAAAGCATGTATATAATGAAAGCTCTCAAAGATAATCTTCATCATGCTCAAAATCAACAAAAACTTTATGCAGATCGGAATCGGGTTGAAAGAACGTTTGAAGTTGGAGATTTGGTTTTTCTGAGACTCCAACCCTACAAGCAATCCTCAATTAAAGTGAGCGGTGCAGAGAAATTAAAGCCTCAATTTTATGGCCCGTACAAGGTCCTAAGGAAAATAGGCGAGGTAGCCTATGAATTGGAATTTCCTAGCAACAACAGAATTCACAATATCTTTCATGTATCTAGACTTAAGAGAGTTCTTGGGCAGCAAATTACTCCATGTGCAGAGTTGCCACCCCTTGATGATGAGGGAAGACTTGTTTTGGAGCCCGAAACGATCCTAAACACAAGGGAGAAAAAGTTGAGGAATAAAATTATTCCCAAATACTTGATTAAATGGAAAGGGTTACCTAAGGAAGATTCTACATGGGAAAGTGAAGAGATCTTAAAGCATCCAAGTTTGAATTTTGCTTGAGGACAAGCAAATTTAGGAGGGGCAGACTGTCATAACCCTCGAAAATTATGTATATGTTAATGAGAAATTAATAGCACTAAAATTGTTTCCATAATTTACGTAAGCCTTATGCAAAATATTATTCATGAATATAATAATAAAAGATGAAGTTAGAATTAAATATTTTTAATTATCACCTTTTAGAATATTTCGATAAACTTAGATATAATAACAAACTTAAATCTGAAGTAAGTGATATTAATCTTGGGATGAGTTGATTGCCAAATGGTATGACTTTAGGAGAGATGCGACTCCCCCAAAAGGACGGTGTTGTGACCTTTTCACACATCGCCCCATTCAAGATGAGGACCCCCTAAATTTTTGCTCCGTTCCGGTCTTTTGGCTTGGGTTTTCTTCTCTCTCCCGCTCTGTCTCTCTTCTGATGTCTGCCTTTTGGGGGGTTGTGTCCGTCATTGAGCTTAAACGCGAAAATTCTGACCAAGTCTAAAATTAGGGTTTGGGTCTTCCTGGTCAGTTTGAGGTCGAACGAAGTCAGTAATTTGAAATTTGAACTTAACATTGTTGTCAGTATGCTTCCAGCAGGCTTCCGGCAGATTTTCATCCGATTCCGAGGTACTTACTATTTTTAGTAAGTGTGAAATTCAGGGCAATTTGTTAGCTATTTTGAGATTCCGACAGTCACACTGCATTCAGAGCACGTCAGGCTACTCGCGTGCAAAATTTGAGCCGAAAACTTTACTATTTTTTAGCAGCCTCTTAGCTTCCGGAAAGTTTTCAGTGATGCAAGTTTTTCTTGCATGTCTGATATTCCTTTTGGGTTTTTCGAGACCTTCGCAACGGATAACATGCAAGACGAGACGACAACTTTCAATTCAACCTTCAAGGCTATTTTTAGGGTTTGCATGTCGGGTTTCTTTTGCATGTCGGGTGATTCCTGATGGGTTTTTCGAGAGCCGCGATGGTATGACATGCAAACAAGATATTCACTCGAAGGAACTTGCTATTTTAGCTGTGTCCCGCTACCGCTTCAAGAGTTCATTAATCACGGCGATCGCAGCCGAAATAAAGACAAACGGAGATCTTTTGATATGCATGCAATCCAATTAGGGTTTCCGGCTTCGAACCTAAAAATAGGCATCAAAGTCAAAATCTTCGAAATCCGGTGTAAACCACATGATCACCGCTTCTTCAGCTATCTGCTGGTAAAATTTTGAGTCAAACGGAGCACTTACTATTTATAGTAAGTCAATTTGGAAACTGGCTAAAAACAGTAAATTGAGTGCATGCGTCGGTGTCAGCCAGCAGGACACGTGGTGAGGAGCGCCTCATTAAAATTTCAACTCGATCGGAGCTTGGGAGCTATCAGAAACATGAGCTTACTATTTATAGTAAGCCACCTTCAGAAACAGGCTATAAATAGCAGGGTGACTAAAAGTGGCAGTGTCGACAGGTTGATAGGGTTATGAAGAAGCTATGTTTGAAATTTCAAGTTGATCCGAGCTTCAGAAGTGCAAAATTGAGAAGACTTACTATAAATAGCAGGGCACGATACTGGCGAAGGATGATGAAAATTTGTCTAAGTCTGGAGTTTCATCCAGCAGGCCTGGCAAAATGCGCCCAGATTGATGAAGAGGCATAAAAAATTCCAAGATACAAGTTCATCCTGCTCAGGGGGCCAAATGCGCCCAAGATGAAGAAGTCAAAGAAAGTCAACTTTGTTCGTCCTGCAGGCATGAGGAAATGCGCCCAAAAGGAAAGCTCAGAAGGTTGAAAAAAGTTTCTAAGGCATGAGAAATCCGCCTCACCCCTCCAAATGCGCCCAACTTGAAGTTCATCCTTCTCTAGGGCCAAAATGCGCCCAAATTGGGCCATGTCAAGACAAAAATTTGGAAGGCGAAGAGTCACCCAAGGACGTTGGAGATTTCATCCTTCACATATATGGAAATGCGCCCAAAGCAAGGAGAGGGTCAACGAAGTCAAAGTCTTTTATCCTTCATCACATGCAAAATGCGCCCAGCTTGCAAACTCGTCCTCCTCACCCTCCTAAATGCGCCCAAATGAGCTCATATGAGGACAAAAACGGGAAGTTGAAAGGTCATCCTTCTCCTACATAGAAATGCGCCCATGTTTGGATGTGAAAAGTGAATGAGGGTGGTAATTTAGATGAAAGTGTTACCTAGACATGGTGAAAGATGGTAAAGTCCAAAGCGTTATCCTCCTCCACACTAAGAATGCGCCCAAGGTGAGTTAGGCGTGATTTTTCTCCAAGTATGTTAGGCGCCTAAGGTGATTTTAAATATCTTGAAGGCGTTGGAATTTCCTAAGGCGTGGTGAAGTGATATATTTGAGGGTGGTGGAAGTAAAATGCTATATGCGCCTAGGGAGATGGGAGTCATAAGGTGTTAAGAATATTTTCTAAGGCATATGCTAGGCGTGATTTTCTTCAAGTGTGATACGCCTAAGGTGGTGAAGTGATGTGTGGTGGAAAATATTTGAAGGTGGTGGAAATAAGATGAAATGTACAAGGCGCCTCCGATAATAAAATTCTTCCAAATGAAGTTGATAAAAATTCCTCTCCACTGGCAAACAAAAAAAAAAATTTCTAAGGGAAACTTCTCAAAGTGCAAAATGATTTAAAAATATTTTCTAAGGCAAATTATTTTCTTCTTAGAAAATACGCCTAGAGCCCCAAGATGATAAAATTTCTCCGTGGAGCACGAGCAACTTTCCTCAGGGATGCAGTCAGAAGACGATGATAATACAGGATGGATTTAAAAATATTTTCAAGTCAGAGCAACAAGAAATCTTCACAGGCGAAGAACGAATTTAAATGATGAAAATGATATTTTTCTAAGGTTCAAAATTGAAAAATTAAATGAACCCGTTCGTTGGGTACCCATGGATTCGAGACATTCTGAAGAAAATTTGCTTATGGGTACTGAACATTTGTGATGATGAATGGATTTCCAAGTCTTTCAAGCTTCGCCGACACTTTTTCAATGAAGAATTTAATCAGTGCTCAAATTGTGAATTTTCCTAAGGGAGAATTTTAAATTTTCTAAGGCAAAAACGAATAAAATGAGCTTTCAAGATGAATTTTCTTCGAATGATGAGTTCAAGAGAAATTGCCTAGATAATTTTAATTAAATTCTTCAAGGATGGATTTTTCAGAGCAGAAGAGAGTTAAAATTCAAATTCCAGTAACAGAGCTCCGGCTGGTGAGTAAAAAAATGATGAATTTAAATTAAATTTTTCGAAAAGGAATTCAAAAACGCCAGTCAAAGTCAAGTTTCTAGAAGAATAATATTCCCGACGACTGGAGACAAGTGTCAGAAACACCAGAAAGGGAAAATTCGAATTCTTGAAGTGGAGTAGTGGAGTTTAATGGCACTGGCTAAAATTAACTTCTTCTAGAATTCGAATTTTAGCTATAAAATGGAGAAGTTTTTCACTTGTTTTCACAGCTGGAGAAGTCGAACTTGCTCTGAGAGTGAAGCATTGCAGTGAGTTGCTGAGGCTTGAAGGAATTCGAATTTTGCTAAGTCTGAGTGAGTTGCTGAAGTTCGAATTTTGTTGAAGCTCAAATTTGCAGCTGAAAGGACGCCTTGAAGTTGCTGAGAGGGGACGCCTTGAGTTGTTTGAAATCTGAATGTTACTAAAGAGGTACGCCTTGGGTTGATGAGAAGTATTTGCTGAAAGCTTGAAGGGTACGACTTTGCTAGTGGCTGAAATTTGATTGAGCTTAGTTGAAGTTGCCAGTTGAAGAGGACGCCTTGAAGTGAAGGCAAGCTGGTCGAAAAGCACTAACTTGCTAGTCATCACGACAATGAAATTATTGAAATGCTGATTACCGATAGTGAAGTAAAGTCATCAAGGTTCACTTAGAAATCTGTTCTAAGTGTTGGAGTTCGAGTTTATTCAAGAGAAGAAGCTGAGGTTTGCAAACACGCGAGTTATTGCAGCTTCTAGAATTCGACTGCACTCTAAGGCCACCGCCTTATTTTATTAAATTTAAATTGCCGGCGAATGTTTGTTATGTTGCATGGCTGAAGCCAGGACAACCGAGCGACAATGGTGCCTCAAGACAAGCGAAGCAATCAAGAAGCCGTTAAAAACATTCATGCCGAGTCAGTTCATTTCTTTAAAGTTGGGCAAGTTGGATTCGACACTAACCCGCCTGTCATTAACCTCGAGACCTTCAAGAACAGTCAGCTTTGGAATTGGAAGTCATAATGGCCACTTCGCGACAACATCGCCCGCGAAGTGATTACATATGCAGTCATTGGTTTTCCGCCTATGCAAAGGTTCGAGCCGATAATGGAGTGCGCATTCGCTACGAAGCGAACACCGGCCGACACACGACACCGTGATGGCTGGCAAGCTTGCCAACCTTACTCCGGCAGCCATTGGTGAAGCTTTCGGGACCCGGTGCACAGGAATATGATTTACAAGTCCAGAGAACGGGCTGAGCGGATGTATGCTTCCACATTCGAGAGGTGCATGGACACAATTAACACCCACTGGATGAGCACTCCTAAGCCATCTCGTGCGAAGTTGCCAAAATAGATCATAGCGGAGGACCTGAAACAAGAATACTGTGATCTTATCATGATGTTGAGCAGGGTTGGTGGTTGCCCACAGTCCTACATTTTTGAGCCTTGGATGTTTTATTACATCAACCTGGTGCTAGAAGGCAAGGATTATGTCAATTGGGCTGAGATAATCAGCGATAGTATACATGAGCAGCTCATGAGCTTGAGGAGGACTAAAACGTTTTACATGAGCTCCTACCTTATTTATATGTTGGCACGGATGATGAAGTACAGGGGGATCTCTTACAAAGAGCCTGTTGGATGCGGCTCTCATCAGTTCAAGATTTATGATGCGTGTCCACAGTTGCACCTATCAAGTACAACCCACTACAAACGTGTCAACGATTCATTCACCATGTACATCACGAGGCTGCTCCAGGAGTGGTTACACCACAGAATCTCTAGAAATGCCCAGGAGCTGATTGAGAGGTATGGGTGCTGGTTTATTCAGTTTCCGAGATTTTCATACATTAGGCTGCAAGGTTTTTCCTCATATCCATATAGGTCATTTGGCACCACGATAGAATAATAATGCTAGAGAAATCCAGACAACATAGCCTTTGACAAAATCCAAAAGAAGAAGAAGAAAGGAGGATAGAGTTTCCAATTGTGATGGGCAACTCGGATGAGGTGTGTCCTTCGATGCAGGCAGCTAGAGAGGCTGAAAGTGAGCTTCAATTTTATCATTTCTCGTATCATACAAGCCGACAACATTATGACCCGCACCATAACATCAATTGGGTTTTGTCGGAGGAGTTCAAACATAAGGCCACCATAGAAGATTATTGGGCTGATGCAGTTGATGAAGTTGAAGTAAGGAAGAGAATGTTCTCTCGGTTGCCGATTACTCTGATCAGGGAATGTGAGGTAGTACCGGTTCCAGACCAGGTGAACGAGGATATGGATGTTGTACATCCTGATTATGCAGCTGTTCGAGATACTCCACTTCCACCTGTGGATTGGTCAGAGCCCGAGGTTGCTGATTTGGATACTCTTTCTATCCCAGTCATGACATTCACCAGGGCATGGGTTGATAGAAAGGTGAATAGATTGAAGAGTAGGTCAATTGCCTTGACTTACAATATGATGGGAGATCACAGGACGCCCACCACAGGAAGAAAGAATCAGATCACAAGAGGGCCAGAGTCCAGGAAGAAGGAAATAGTTCAGCCAGAGCCTCCACGAGTCACAGTTGCAACACCCTTGGAGACACGCTCTCCAAGTATACAGGAGGTCTCTTTATTTGCTGATCAGAGGAATGCGTTGAATCAGGTACCGGTAGTACAGGATGATATTCAGCCTCCACGGAGGGAGTCCGTTGGCCAGAGTGCCAACGTACCTGTTAGGATTGATCAGCATGATGATGAGGGGACTATTACTGACCCTCAGTTTCAGCAGGAGTTGGAGGCGGCCATGAACGAAGATGATGATATAGTGTCAGGTGATACTCAGCCACTTGAGGACGATGAGCCTCGCCAGAATGATGAAGAAGTTGAGCAGGTTAGAGAGGTCGAGGCACAGGAGCAGCAGCCCTTCGATATACAGTATGAGGTGCCCGATTGGCTTAAAGATAGAATGAGGAGAAGCCCTAGTGAGGAAATTGATCCAGCAGTTGAGATGGAGGAATTCTTGAACCGGATTAGTGCCCCTCCACAGAAGAAGAAAGCAAGAAAATTTTCGAAGATCTCCACTGAGGAGGATGGCTCTCGCACTCTTCACGTTGCTGTCCCACGAGTCGAGTGTGACCGGAATGAAGCAGTTCCTGAGAATTATGTGGTCACCACTCTGGATTTGGGACGCCCTACTGGTGCTCAAATTGTTGAGGAGTGTGATAACTCCTTCCTCGCCCTCAAGGATAGGTTGTTCAAGAAAGAAGGGAAATATAAAAGGTTGAAAAGAGAACACAAAGCTTTAATTGGATATGTTCAGCAGTTGTCTCGTTCTCGAGGGCAGGATGTACCAGTGATAGAGCCTCCAGCAGATATTCCTAGAGAGTCGATCAGCGCTTAGTAGAGTTGGGGAGGATGGCACAGGAGGCAGATAAGTGGGTCACAGGAGTTCGTGCTGAGACAGAGAAATTTATGGAGGACCTTGCCTCTGCCTTTCAGCAGGCCTCTACTATTTTGACACGGATGGATGCAGTGGATCATGCCTGGGGCGATGCTTCCATCTATCAGAGTAAGGTGATCCAGCGTCTTGAGGTATTAAGGCATGTGCCATTGCAGTTGCTGATTGATGGAGGCGTCATTCAGGAGAATGACCGATATGATTTCTCTCGGTGGTATTCTTCGGCGATCACTGGGTGTGGTTTCTTCGATGCGGCACAGGCGGATTCAGCTAGAGTACATAAGGCTATGGCCAATATTATAGATGGAGTCCAGAATACCTTTGAGGCTATATTTGCTAGGTGGCTGAATTCAGATGAAGTTAATTTTGATAATTTGAGGGGTTTGCTGGTGCCTTTCTTTGCAGACGTTAAGACCTTTATACAGGATGACTTTGAGAATACTGCTACTTTCTCCACTTTGATCCAGAACACGCAGGACTCCTTGGTTGCTTGGAGAAAGTCTTGTACAAGGCATGAGCATTCAGTCACGGTGTTAGAGTTTCAGTTAGATTGTGTTCCATTGATTTCAGTTCAGGAGGTTGAGGCCGTACTTAGCAGATTTGTTGAGTTGGCAGTCAGAGAGAAGGAAAATGGGAACGCACTACTGGACGAGGATCTTCTAGAAAACTGAATATGGAGCATTTATTACCTTTTACTATTTTTGGGAGTGAGTGGGAATATTTGATTCATTTAATGTACCACTCCCTATTCTGGCAGTTTTTAGGGTTAGGGCTGAGGTGGCACGATTCTGGCCCCTCTATTGATTGTAACCCTAGCCGTCTTTTGGGACTTGGCTAGCTATAAAAGGGGGAGTCCCCCTCATTTGTAATTCATTAGAATTAGACATTAGAATAGTAGACAGTAGACATTGAGAGAGCATTAGCATTAGAGCTAGATAGTGTAGCATTGTAGAGCATTTTGCATAATTTGGAGAAGAAAGAAAGTTTTCCCTTTGAAAACTTTTGGGAGATTGTTGTGTAACACTTTTCATGATAATAGATCTTTTCATTGATGATGGAATTCGTCTTGTCATGAACTGCTAGCAAGGTCTCTTCTTCCTTTCGTATCCAAGTAGCTTAATTTCATGCAAGTAACTTACTTTGGTGTGTGGTGTTTTATTGAGATAGCTTCACTTTATTCCATACCACTAGCGGCTTGTTGATGACAAGTTCGCCTTGTGTGGTCGACTGGAGGTTATTTTGTGTTTAACTTCAATTGTGATGTATATGCTTATATGCGTCGTTGTGATGGTATATGCATGTTAAGCCATAATTTGAACATCTTTTGCTATTTCCCTTGAAGATTGCACCGATTTTACTGAAGCTGTCCAACGTGAGGCTAGGTGAAATCTGGTTGAAGTCTATTGAAACGAAGCCTCACATATCCTGCATTTAGAGTAGAATAAGTTTTTTAGGCCTTGCACCCCTTTTACTTTCCGTACATTTCCGATTAGTTTTAGGAAAACGAGCTATATTGCCAAATCATACCCATAATAATCCCCTTCAAAATCATACATTAGCTGCTAACTGCAAGAAATCTGAACAATTGTGTAAGTCCCCTCGTAAGAACACAGCAAATACACATCAACCAAACTGGGTCTATTCGCACTTAAGGAACCTTGGAGTTGAACGTGTGATCTATCTCGCAATCTTAGCACACGGAATACTTTGATCAAGAGAGAATGGAGTAGCCCTAAACTATTTCGTTCTGCTGTTTGGTGCGGTCACGAAAAACACATCAACAGACGGCAACAACATGAGCCACACCTCTAGAGGAATTTAAAGAGAGAATCCCAGTCGAATATAAGGGATCAGCATGATACATGGAAGAGAGGAGACCACGGAGATTACGGGAAACACGATTTGAAGGCCAGTACAGGGCGCCACTTAAAAGGTAAGCATTCTCACCGTGGGTTATTCACTGAAAGCATGTAGAATCAATACGTAACGATGGACAGTAGATTCTTGTATAGTTACTAATGCCATGAGATACCAGTGAATGATTATTGCATCCAAGTTTGCGGTAATGTATAAATTCAGTCAAATACAAAATAATAAATGAATACATATTAATTGATTCATCAATGAATATATATATATATCAATACAATATGTTCATCGACACAGCAAAAATGAATACATATTAATTGATTCATCAATGAATACATGTATATCAATACATTATGTTCATCAATACAACAAAAATTAAATAAATTACTAACTCCACATCTGAAGATTAATGGGTATCATTTGTGTTATTTATCAATATCGCAATAATGTTGCTTACAACAATTATTGTGTTCCTCGTAAGTTATTACTGCTTGCTGAGAGGATAGATTTAGAGCCAACGATCTCTTTCGCTAACGCTCACTAAGGAGAGGATGGTTGTGGAGTGAAAGGCTGGTAATTTGATCCCATGTTGGATTCCCCAAGATGGAAATACACCCTGAGGGGATCCACTTGGAGATTGGTCACGCGCCCTTGGCACTGTAAGGTGTCCCTCCTCCAGTGGGGTCTAGGGAAGAAAGATAAAGGCAAGGATCTATCCCAGTAGAGCGTAAAAAGTTACGATAGACTGGATAAGTATGTACTTATGTAATTTATATCTTGTGTATATGCTGACGTTAAATGCATTCATCTCATATGTTGATTTAAAAATAACTTATGCACTTCTATTCTCAGATGTTAAATTTGAAATAAATATGTAGTTTAATTAGTTAATGACATGAACAGATCTATAAGGAAAATTATATAAGCTAATTTATACGAACATAAAAAAATGAACCCTTACCTTGACTTGTGCATCTTTTCTGTTCCTAGGACAAATTTAATAAGGGACATTACACCCCTACCTTCACCAACCAATTGAAAGCTAAGTTTGTTGGGTCCTCTACTATCCACTCTAATTTTGAGACTCACTCCTTGAGGGCTCATTCAGTTTCCTCCCTCAGTCCATCCAATAATAGTGCTTGTAGCAATTATTGAACCTTATAAGGCAATAATGACTCTATGGTGATTAACGATAGAATTCCGTCTATAATCTTGAAAGATGTTTTATATATTATAGAAGAATTATTCATAGTGAGTAATTAGGAGGGAAGGAATAATCCTTTGACAAAAATGAGATATTTGTATCATCTTCGACCTTATTAGAGGTTATTACGGAAATTTATTGATCTTTAATGTTTCTAATGTCTCTTTGAGAAACACTTTGAGTGCAAGAATTGGGTTTAAGTGCTTACGCTAAAAAGGGGACATTACAAGTGTATCAGAGCAACTTTCTTGCCATCCTATGAAAAGAGTGTATGCAAACTCTCGAAGGACAAAGGTATATTCTATAACATATAGGAATGCATTCTGATTTATGCAGATCAGGTATGTCCGGTAACCCTTGAATGTAATTACCTTGTTGATGACATTCATTATCCTTATCATAGTTACGGTAAGTAAATGTAAAATAATTATGAAAGTATATGTATATATACTGCTAATCTGCATATCTAATCATTTGTTTGTATTATTATATACTATGAAGTTTGCTGATGAAATGAAAAGTGAGTTTGAAATGAGTATGATTGGAGAGATGAAGTTCTTTTTGGGATTGCAAGTCACTTAGTTAGACAATGGGATTTTCATATCTCAGTCCAAATATGTGAGAGTTACTGAAGAAGTTTGGCATGGAATACTCAAAGCCTGTTGGTACACCCATGGTAACCGGATGCAAGTTAACACAGAATGATGATTCTCCTAAGACAAATCAAACAAGATACAGGTCAATGATTAGCGGATTGCTCTACTTAACTCAGACCAGACCAGACATCATGAATGTTGTATGCATGGTTGCTAGATTTAAGGCTGATCCAAAAGAATCTCATGTGACTGTTGTAAAGAGAATTTTCAGATATCTGAAAGGAACAGTTGATTTTGGGCTTTGGTATCCTAAAGATGATGATCTTACATTGACTGCATATACTGATGCGGATTGGGCAGGAGATGTAGATGATAGGAAAAGTACTAGTGGTGGTTCCTTCTTCCTAGGGAAGAAGCTAGTGTCTTGGTTGAGTAAAAAGCAGAATTCAATTTCCCTATTTACTGCTGAGGCAAAGTATATTGTTGTTGCAAATAATTGTACTCAAGTGATGTGGATGAAATAGATGCTGAAAGATATCAAAGTAGTATATGATGAGCCTATTGCCATATACTATGACAACTCAAGTGCAATAAACATATTGAAGAATCCGGTGCTACACTCTAAGACCAAGCACATATCAATCAAGTTTCACTTTTTGAGGGAGAAAGTGAGTGAGAAAGAAGTCAGATTGGAGTATGTGCCTACCAAAGAACAAATTGCAGACATTTTCACCAAGACGTTGCCAAAGGATACTTTTGAGTATCTCAGAGGGATGCTAGGGGTGATTACCCCTCCTGAGATGAACTAGAGATGCATTTACTTGCATCAATCCATATGCTTCAAAGCTATATTCTGATTCGGATTGATGTTTCCGTGGCTGCTACTCAGGGAGAGTAGTCAGATGTGTAGATATGTGGTTCAGAGCTTGTATGTGGGAAGATAATGCTTATCTTTGCATTGATGTCAAAGTGGGAGAAGAGAAATGTGAAAAATCTTTTTGAGGAGAAGAGCAATTGAGGAAGAAGAGTCAGAACCTAAGGGAGAGTAAGTGTAGTTGTGCTGATGGTATTTTTCACATTATGTGTTGCCATCAATGCCAAAGGGGGAGATTGTTGGATGTTGTGGTTGTGTTGCTGATATGTGGTTTTCATTGATGTCAACACTATTAGCATTGATGTATTGTGAGAATTTGTATATCGAGGGATATTGAAGAAAATTGTTGAAGAGTTGGAATTGCTATTGGGCAAATTGAAAGTCATGAAGGTGTCTTGCTCGGTACGTTGATGATCAATCGTTGTGGACTAAAGGGTTTATCGCTGAGAGTATCTAGTTTATCCACTGAAAGTTTCAGAGGTCCGTGTGAAGTTTTGATCGTGTTATGAACAGTTGTGTTCTAACAGTTTTTCTGTGGTTTCAGTTAGTATTCCTGAGTGAAGTTTATGTGATTCTAGAAATTTCAGTTGTTGTGGATGTTTCTCTATTGGTTCTTGTTGCTTGTGGATGCTTCTAGATCATTCTCTATCTTTGTTGCACGTCCGTTTTGATCGGTGTGCTCGTGGTCAAAGATTTTTCTCATGTGTGTTTGGGTTTTCATGTGCTTGGCCGACATGGTGGTTGTAACGTGTTGCGGATCCTTGGAGATTAAAATTTGAATGTTTAGCTCGCTCGAGGATGTTGTTTTGGGCCACAACATAATACTGGCCGATGGTGTTTGATTCACATTGAAAATTTATTTGTAAAATTGGGCTGACATTGCAAATATGTCTTATATTTTGGCCGATGAAGTTGTTGATGTAAATCCATGTTGCGGATATATAAGAGCAGATGTTTGTGCGAAGTTATGCATGTGAGTGGTGTGAAGAAGTGCCAAAGAAAGTGCAAGTGTGCAAATAGTGATCTAATCATTCGATTGCATAGTAGAGTGTGAAGAAGTTTGAGCAAAGTGTGAAGGAGTATTTCTGTGCCTAACCGAAACTGTAATCAGACTTTTGTATAAGCTATTTTCTCAGTTCATGCCCTGCGGATCTAATCCGTATTTCTGTAAGACAGTGTGTCTTCCTTGGGAAGTGAGCCCTCTTGTATTTGAGCAGTGAGCTCTAGGCAGTGTGCTTGAATGCATGTGCATTCCCATTATTCTCCTCTATACTTTTAACAAAGTATAATATTGTGGACTAACATCCATCGTGGTTTTTCCCCTAACAGGATTTCCACGTAAAAAATCTCGGTGTTCTCTGTGTTTCTGATGTGTTGATTGTTTATGGTTTATTGTTCATGCATCAGATTTGAGATTAAGTTAAGTTTGAAAAGTTTAAATAATCAGTGACAACTGATTCACTCCCCCCACCCTCTCAGTTGTCTGTCCTTGTTTTTCCAACATTTCATTCATTCTTTGATCATTCAACATTTGTCTATTTTGAAGAAGCTTTGGATTTGGAGAAGAAACCTAGGGTTTCACTGTAAATTCAATCTTAGAGAATGTAGCCTCTCTTCGATTGTGCTACCTATAGGTGAGAAGATCACCCCGGGGTTGCAGATATTGGTGGTTCCACTTCAGGAGACACATTGTGCTTAATTGGAAGAGATTTTTGAAGATCATTCGAGGGTTTGTAAAGAGTATTATTTGTAGAACAAAGGAATATCTGCTGTGAATGATTTGTTGCTGCTGTTACAAGTTGGAGAACTCGTCTTACGAAGCCAGGCGTCCATTAATGGAAGATTCCAGCTTGTTGACATAATGAAATATTCCGAGACAATTTTTTCTTTTTTTTTTTCAAATTAACAGATTTCCAATTACAAACAGTGCACCCGTTAAGGTTAGAGGAAATAACCAAAACGTGCAAGGAAGCAACTCTAACCAGAATGGCGCCGATGATGGCGAGCATTGGTCAGAGGGTCTACTAATCTAATTACAGAAAGGAACTCAATGTCAAGTATGTGCTACCCAATCCAATGCGGAGTGAGGGGCGACCATATGACGGAGTGCTTACAGAATTTAATGCTGGAAAGGAAATGACTGAAAGCTGAAAACTCTCAACACCCAGAATGTGCTTTCTAACCCAGAATGGGATAGTAGCGACCATAGGGCGGAGGTCAAATTTAACAATAACAACTGCTGAAAGAAGAAGACTATTACAACTGATAAGCAAGAACTTAAACGGCTGTCAGTACTACTGCCAGCTTACAATCTTAAAACGAAATCTTGCTTCAATACAAATCATCATAAGGAAGGAATTATACAATATTCATGAATTGCGTTGCTGAATGTAAAGATTAGTTGAAAATAACAATGAATAGATCCAACCTCGTTCGCCAGACTTGGGCAATCTTCACTGAAGTCTTCTCCATGCTCTTAAAGGACTTATCACCTCGATCAATAGAGGAGTTGCAGATTTTCTCCAAACTGCTGTTACAGACCTGCACTTTCAAAATATAACCAGCATCATAGGATCCAATAAAATGCTCGGAACTTCCTCGTTTCTCATTCAAAAAGCTCGATATCAATTGCAAATGACTAATAGAGAGGGTGCGCTCAAATCAAGACCCAAAAGCTGGCTTAAAATGCAACAGATTTTTAATGCACAAATCCCAAGATACAGAAAAGTATGGCTACAGCTGAGAAGGGCGATTTGCTTTATAAAATCAGATTCTCCAATGAAAATTCTACAATTTGACACACAAGGGCGCCTAGACCAAAGGAAGAGAATTATCCAATACCCACAATGATATGTTTTGTCTTTTTTGATTTATGAATGAAAACACAAATCTGCTAAAGCTAAAATACTGAAAACAGAAATCTCTAATATGCCAAATCTGATCCTAAGAGATGAATGCTGATTACAATGCACGAACTTCAAAGTACTCACAAACTAGACTAATAATCATCACTAGTCGTTGTCTTACAAACGAGAAGAGATGCCCAAACTAGGAGGCCTTCATTCCTCGAAGCAGTCCAGAGTCAATCCGGCAGCATAACGGTATATTTTCCAAGATGAAGAAATGATGCACCAAGACTCCCTTTTATAACTCTTCCGTTGACTTCACAAAACCCTAAAATGAGCTTTTAGGTCAAAACCCAATCCCCTCAAGGATGGACGTACTTTTCCTTCAAGGCTTTAGTTTGACATTTTAATTAAATATCATTCTTGAAATATGCGCCCCTCATACCCTTGCTTTGACTTAGGGAATAATCAAATCATCTCTTAATGAGGGCGCCACCCTCAAGGGCCCACTTTTAAAAACAACATTAA
>VDFB02289420.1:0-24020 GCA_007258455.2 Sequoia sempervirens
TTAATCATTTTAAAAACATTTTTTCAGAAAAACTTAGATTGGAATCTGAGTTATCTGATATTTATGAAGAGGTTATCAAAAAATGAATGGATAGTTCCCTCTTTAACCAAGAAAAAAAACTCAAAGCTGAATTAGAAGAGATCCTAGCTCGGGAGGAGTGCTATTGGAAACAAAAATCTAGAGAAACCTGGTTGAATGAAGAAGATAAGAATACTAAATTTTTTCATGCCTCAGCCAAATTACGTCATCAATCAAACAAGATTTTATCTATTTCTTCATCTTCAAGGTCTATTCTTTCTTTTGATAAGGAAATTGCATCTGAGGCGGTGAATTATTTTTAAAATATTCTTTCTTCAAATGCCCCTTACTATACTCATGGGGAGAATGATATTCTTGACAATATCCCAGAACTTATAAGTGCAGATCTTAATAATATGTTGATGTCTAAGTTCACTCTTGAGGAGGTTGAAAAAGTTGTCTTCTCCATGGAACCTGAGAAAGCTCCAAGTCTGGATGGATTTACAATCCTTTTCTTTCAAAAAGTTGGGATATTGTCAGTACTGATGTGTTTCTTGTCTTAGAGGAATCGAGAAGATATAGAAATGTTTTAAAGGATTTCAATTCCACTTTCATTGCTCTTATTCCCAAGATTTTTGTTCCTTCCTGTTTTCAAGACTTCAAGACTATAGCTCTCTATAACTCAATTTATAAGATCTTCACTAAAGCTATAGCCTCGAGATTGGCAAAAATATTACCTCTTATGATTTCAGATGAACAAGGTGGTTTTGTATCAGGGAAGGATACTCCTAAGGGTGCCATTGTGTCTCATGAAGTGTTGCATTTAGTTTCATTTGAAAAAACACCTGCTATGATTTTGAAATTAGACATGTTAAAAGATTAAGATAAAGTTAATTGGGATTTTTTATTAAAGATATTGAGAAAATTTGGTTTTTCACAAGCTTGGTGTAAATGGATTTACTCTTGCTTCTCGGGGGCAAGATTCTCTATTTTGATTAATGGATCTCCTCATGGCTATTTTTCTTCTTCTCAAGGTGTGAGACAAGGAGACCCTCTTTCTCCTTCCTTATTCATCCTTTTAGAAAAAGGTCTGAGTAGATCAATCATTTCTACGAGAAATGCAAGGACTTGGAAAGGAATTTCCATTCGGTATTTTCCTTCCCCAATATCACATTCGCTTTTTGCGAATGATACTCTTTTGTTGGGTCAAGCCGCCATGGCTGAGGCTAAGGTTATAAAAAAAATCATCTCAAATTATTGTTCATATTCTAGCCAAATCTGCAATGTTGCTAGGTCAAAAAAATTCTTTTTAAATGTTGATCCTTTAATTGAAAGACAACTTCTTAAGTTTTGGGGCTTTCAACAGGATTTTGTCCAGTGTAAATATTTGGGAATTCCTTTCTTCTTGGGAAAGGAAAAGCATACTTTTTGGGACAACCTGATATCTTTAGTTTCTATCAGGATTTCTTTTTGGAAAGCCAAATGGCTTTAGTTTTCCAGAAAACTTATCATGATTAAATATGTTCTTAGTGCTCTTCTAATTTATGAATGTCAGTTTTAAGTTTTCCAAAAGGGAAAGGTTAAATTCTTCAAAATGTCCTAAGAGACTTTCTTTGGACAGAAAACATGACAGCTAAGAAAAAGCTTTCTCTAGTTGCTTGCAACTCTATTTGTAAACCTAAGTCATTAGGTGGTGCTGGTTTAAGGAAAGTTTTTCTTCAAAATAGAGCTCTCGGAGAAAATTGGTATGGAAAATATACACCAAGCCTGAAACTAAATGGTGTAATTTGATTAGGCATAAATACTTGGACTCTCTTGATAAAGAAAGAATCTTCATTCAAAAGCAACTCCCAGAAGGTTCTAAGATATGGAATTTCATCTCTTCATGTCGATTAGTTCTCCTTCCACACCTTTCTTGGGTGATTAATAGTGGAGATAAGGCTCTTTTCTAGGATGATGCCTGGAATGGTCATAAACCTCTTTGCCAACTTGGGGATTGGAGTCAAATTAAACCAAAATTAAAAGCTACTTGGGGTCACAAAGTTAGAGATTATCTTGAAACTGATCCTTCTAATCCTAGTTCTTGCAAGTGGAAAAACTTTGACTTTCTTCAGGTTCCATCTCAGATTAAAACTTCCTTAAAATTAGAATTAGATAAGAGACAAGTTTTTTTGTCAAAGCAGCAGGATGAAATTATTTGCACAAAATCCAAATCTAGTCAATACAATGTTAAATATGGATATACATCTCTTGTTAATATGAATTATAGAATGACCATCCCTTTGAAACTTTGTTGGGGCCCTCATGTTCTTCCAAAGGCGGGTACTTTTGCATGGCCAGTAATCAAAGATAGAATCTTAACTAGTATGAGGCTTGATAGATTGGGTATCACAAATCTTTTTCCTTGTGTAATGTGTGGGAAATCGTTAGAATCTATTGATCATCTTCTTCTTTCATGTGAATTTGCTCAAAGTTGTTGGTATTGGCTCCTTAATTAGCTTGGTTTGTCTAGCCCTTTGCATTGCTCTTTGTATCTTCACTTTCTATCTTGGCCATCTTTGTTCTCTTCTTCAACATTCTCTCCTATTTGGGATATAAGTCCCTCCATCATAATATGGAACATTTGGCCAGAAAGAAACAATAGAATTTTCATGAAGAAATCTTCCACTCTACTTCAAATAATTCAAAAAATTGAAATATCAATCTCGAAAGTTACTAATTCCACCTTGTTTAAGAAATCCTCTTCAAACAAATCCTTTACTGAATGGGGTTCTTTCAATTTGAAATCTTGGCATCTTTTAAAACTTCCTAAGGCAGGCTCGGTTAATCACATGACTGGGTATGTGCAGGATCATCATGGAAAAAATAGGCCCTTAAGTGGCAAAAAATTCAGAAAAATCAAAGTTAGGCAACTTGACATAAAAATTTGAATAAGTTATCTATATTATTTCAAAAATATGTAACAATAGAATTTGTCAAAAATTGAATGTAGTTTCTAAACTACTAGGTTTATTTTTAAAAAGGAAAAATCTATTTAGTGAAAAATTCAAATTTCAATGCAGTAGTACTTAAATTTCAAGGAAAAAATAAGAAGTAGGTGTTTGTCTAACCACCCTAACCACAATAAAATGATAATATTTTTTTACAATACTTTAGTCTAAATAAGTAGAGGAATCATGTCTAGATGTGATGCATATTTTTTTGTAATTTTTTTCCAAGTATATAATTAATTATGAATTTTTTATTACAACTTTTTAAAAATATAAAAACTCGTATGTCTGACCACCTTAACTTGGTCAAAAATTCATGAAATTCATTTTTTCTTTTTTTCATCCTATAGTATGTGAAGCATAAAATGTGATGCATGTTTAGGATTCCAAAAATATGATACAGTTTGAAAGCTATAGATTTTTTTCAATCAGCCTATCAATCAAGACTTTAGTCATAATTCAAATAGAAAATGAATAATAATTATTTATTAAATTCAAAGTAAAGCGTAATTTATATTGGTGGAAAGCTGAGAATATCCTTTAAAAACAATTTTCATTTCATCAATTTTGGGTAAAAAAAAAAGTCATCAGCCACACACCCTACAAATACCCATCATATCGCCACTTTTTGGCCCATCATGATCTTGCACATACCCGACTCTAGTAGTTAAAAGGAAGACTTATTCTTGGACTCCTCCTCCCCTTGGCTTCATCAAACTAAAATTTGATGGAGCTTCTAGGGGTAATCCAGGGAAATCTGGTATAGCAGTGGTTTTAAGAGATTCGAATAGAAATTTTATTAGAGCAACATGCGAGCAAATTTTGGAGGGTTCAAACAATGTGGCAAAATTTGTAGCTTTGAGTCTTGGACTCAAACTTGCTAATAAACTTTCAATTTCTCAACTCTCTATTGAAGGTTATTCTATGATAGCAATCACAGCTTTAAAAAATAGGGATTCTCCTTCATGGCATTTGAAATATATTTTGGATTTCATACTTGTTCAATTGGAAAAAATTTCAAAATATACAATTGCACATTGTTTTAGAGAATCTAATGTTATTGCCGATTTCTTGGCCAACAAAGTGATTGATGAAAATCTTCCCCCCAAAGAATTCTTGCCTGAAGAATGCATGTTATTCTCCCAAGACTTGCAACAGGCTTAAGGTGTTAATATACTTTGGCATGGTATATTGATGATCAATTTATTGATGTCATTTTGAGTTATTAAAATGTGGAAATTGTATCCCCTGCCTTTGACATTATATTTTTTTTAATGAGGGGCATTGGGTATTATCGACTCCCTAAGCAATCACTACCCCCCTCATCACATGTATCTGTCTTGGTTATTGAAATGGCATATTTTGCTCAATCATCCTCAAAGGTTCTGACAAGATGAATTCCTCCAAGCACGTGTTATACTTGTCATTCCCAAGATGAGTAATTTAATGGTACCTCTGTTCTTTCATTCTACTATTTTGTCCTCCATTCGGACATTCTCTTGCTTTATTCTAAAGTTTTAATTGTGGCATTAATGTTTCCTGCTATGCTACCTGTTTTGGATTTGGTGGTGGTCCAAAAATTTGGGGCTAAATATGGCATTGATTCTTTTTGTTTTTCTGGTGCCTAACTGTGAGTTTCTAATCTTGTATTTTGACTTTGGAGAAAGTAATTTTAGTGGATGTTCTATTAATCGCAATCTCCAACATTGTCCTTCATTTCCAAGAACAACACTTGGCATGACGATTTGACTAGAGAGTACCCATCCTTCCTAGTTCATTAATTGCAATTTATCTCCAAGAAAAGTTAAATTCTCCATTTGTCATGGCAGTTTCCATTCTTTGCTTTGTTCGGTGTTCAATTTCTTGCAGAATATTATGTTGCTTGTTCTAGGTTGTTAAATGGACAACTTATTCAGGATTTTGGTGCCTCCCCGTTTCCATGAAGTAAGGATTGATATACCCTTCACAGAGGAGAAATTAAGAAGAGCATTCTCCTTTGAATGCAAGCAAGTGTTTGATTCAATACAAATTGTTTTGGGCTTCAACTGGCTCAATATGCACACCACGGTTCTACCATATGAAATGGCCTCCCAATTCGTCTCCAATCTGATGGACATCTTAGGTGATATGGAGATGGTTAAATTTTTAGTAGGCACTTATTTTTTGCCCCACGTCTACCCACTTTCTTCTCTTCAACAGGCATTGGAAAGATATGATATATTGTAGGGTTCATGTTTGGTTGGTGGTATAATTAGCAGGAAGCACCTTCTTACTAATTACTACCTTTCAAAACTTCTTTCAGCGATGTCTTATGGCTTATTAAATGATAACAATAGTGAGCTCAAGGTTCGATTGAGACTCTTATCCCAGCAATACGGGAATTATGTAAGTGACCCAATCTACATGTTATTCAAAGCTATTCACCTTTTGATCCAACATGCTATTGTGGAACCACATGAAGAACCCCACTTCCCTCCACCTTTTGATATTGCTTCATCTGAAGGAAGCACTACTTGAGTTAGTTCTTCTTTCCTCTCAAGTTTTGATGCTCTTTCTCTAATGGGATCTTTCTTGTTGGAAGAATTTTGTCTCTTGGTATCTTGCTGCAAGTCTTCAATACCTCGATTCAGAAACATTTTGGTCTAGCATGGATGCTTTGGTGTGTTGGTCTGAACGTGGGTTCTTTCTCTTCGGCCTCAAGTTTTCTCTCTTTCTTCTCCATTTGTACTTCCCAAGATTTTGAATTTTCTCCTAGCTGGTTCTTTATTTTCTCTCGAATTGGCCTTTTTTGGCCTGGATTGTAATTTTGAGTTGCATTTTGTTTCTATCTAGCAACTCATCGTCTTATGTAATACTTTTCTTTATTAATTTATTTCATGGCATTGCCACCTTTATCAAAACAATATATATCAGAATTTGTTTTAAAAATTCACAATCGTTTTTTGTTCAATTAGTTAGCCCCATCATTAAACATAGGAAACATACAACACTTATTCAATTATCTCTAACTCATTGAATACTTTTAAAAATGACCAAATTCTTGAAGTGTCAACTGTTGTGAACAATTATGCCTATTGATTCCTTACACCAAGAAATTACTTTATGATGCAGAGGTGACAATACTTTGCCCAAAAATAATAGCAGCAAACAAATACTCCTCTATTCAAATTCACTGCTCTTAAATCAGATTATAAATTACTTGATTACACGGACAAGCAATTATTTTCCTTGACAATTATATCTGTCAAATTAAAATTCAGATTTCAACTTCACAGAAAAAGTGGTGACACTTCGATTTATTTTCAGTCAATCGAACATTCCAGACATTAGATTATTACTCCTTTCGAATTCAATTTTATTCAATTGTGTTACTCACAAACAATAAACCATAATATTTTCCCAAATTCTGTCTCTTTATTTCAGTATTCAATTTCTCATTACAAGCATTCCAACACTCTGCTCATTTTGATGTTGATCTCTCTGGATATCTTTTCAATCTGCATTCTATACGTCTCTTCAATACCGATTCCTCTATTTTATTGCCTAACATACATCTTTAATCTCATACATACATCTTTAATCTCATAATATGTTGCACTTCCATTTTTATTCTTTCATTATCTCTTACTTGTGGCTTCCTTTATTTTTGTCTGCTTCTTCCTACACAACTGCCCTCCTCTCTGCAATTTATGGCTGCGTGATAGTTTACTCTGATTTTTTTATTTAACCTCTTCTCTATGTGATGCGACCCCTCCAGTTATTCAGTTTATCTCCTTTTCTTTGCATTGATCTTCCCTTTCCCACACGGTTCAGCCTTCCTCTTTGCCTGGAAACTCCCTCTTGCGTTTATTTTTATCTCATTTTATTTGGTACCATTTCTCCCATGGCGCAGCCCCCTCTTCTCTGCCAATTTGCTTGCATTTCTCTCCTCTTATTTTTTTAATTTTCATTAAACATTTCCTTCTATATGGTGGCGTCCCTTCACATTTTGTTAAGAAATGTAATTTCTTCCTCAAATGAGATGTAAAATATTAATTAAATTAGAAATTTCTAGAGGTTCCAGCTGGACTAGAGATTAGGAATAAGGTAAAATTTGGTAAAGTTCTAGAAGTTATATTTTAGATGTTTGTAGAAATATGTTGGCTAATTCTAGATGTTTCTTAAGCCCTCTATAAAAGAGGCACCATGCAATGTTTTTTGACAAGCAATTGAGGAAGCAATGGAATGAGGTGCAGCAGCACAGTTATGAATTAAATTTCTGTGTGTCTTTTTCAGTGCTTCATATTTTGTATATGAGTTTGAATGCCTTGTGGATGTGAGATCCACCACTATCAGATTGGTATCAGAGCCTATGGTAGAAGACCTTGGAGAGCAGACGGTTGTGAGAGAGTTTGCTGTTAAATAATTTGTGAAGATCCATTGCTGAAGCAAGTGCTGTTGAAAGAAGTATCTACCAGGTTGTGTTTGCAGATTGTGGGCACCAAATTAAAGAAAGTCATCAAAGTGAAGAATACAGTGCTACTAAAGATTGGTATGAGCATTGGCTTGAGAATTTATGAAAAGTTATTTTTTTTACAGAAATGATTGTCATAGTAAATCTATGTTGCCCTAGTTAGGGTTTGGTACATTTTTGTTGAAATTTTCAGATTATAGAAGTTATGTTTAAAGAAAAGAATTGTGAGATAACATGTGTCAAAAATTTGTTGAAAGTGATGATTTTTGAAGTTTGAAGAAAAATTGCAACAAGGGTTTCAAAAGGTTACAGCCAATTGAAGGAAATTGTGGAAGAGTGAAGGCAGGAAAAGATTGCAAAAGTAAGGTAAGATTATTTGTTTGATTCAATGGGAAAAGCTGATAGAGTAAAGAAAGAGAAAACAAAATATTTAGAAGAAGAATTAATAAAAGTGAAGAAAGAAAATACAAGTTTAAAATGTGAAAAGGATTTTTTAGAAAAAGAATTCACAAAATTAAAGAAAGAAATGGGAGCAAAAAAATGTAGCCTTTTAAATGTAATTAGTGATTCTAGAGAGGCAATTGAAGAGCTAGAGGATAGGTTAAAGTTTGTGGAACAAATAAATAATTTGCAGGTGAAGGAATTGTGCAAACTTGGAGAGAAGAATAAAGAGCTTGAAGAAAAACTAAAACTGTTTGATGAGATTAATATAAGGAATGAGGAATTGGAACAAAGAATGAAGTTGGTTGATGATTTAGAGGAAAAGGCGAAGAAATTAGAAGCAGAGAATAGTTTATACAAACATGAAATATCAAGATTGAATGAAGAGAATGAATGTTTGAAGGAAAAGAAATCCATATGTGATGTTTCTTGTAGTACAAAGGATTTGAATTTGTCAATTGAGAAATGTGTTTTTGCTGAAGAAGTTTGTGATAAAAACTGTCAAAATGATAATATTGTTAGATGCAATGGCAATGAAATGAATGTTGGTTTAAAGATCATGGAAAGAATGGGATACAAAGGTAAAAGTTTAGGAAGGCATGATCAAGGGATGAGAGAGCCAATTAAGCCAATAGTGAGGCCAAAGCATGAAGGTCTTGGATATGTGACAGGTAAAGAAAATAATACAGGTGTAACCAAATTTGTTAAAGAAATGGAATGTGTGCAATGTTGTCATTGTAACAGGAAAGGACATACGAAGGATAGATGTTGGGACTTACATCCCTACAATATTTGTGGTTTGAAGAGTCATTCTTGAAAAACATGTTGGAACAGGCAGTGTAAGAAAAATTCTATGGCAGATTGCATGAAAATAGATTGTGGATGGGTTTACGGATCGAGTTGGCAGAAAATTACAGGTATGATCAAAAACTTGTTTAAGTATAAAAGTTTGCATGTGAATGTTGATGGCAATCAAGCAAGGTTTTCAAAAGGCATAATTGATAATAAGTTTGAAGATGATAGCAATCATGGAAAGGCAAGACATCAAAGAAGGTGGAAAGTTACAAATAGTGAGTTTGCAAAGAAGAAGACTTCCAGTTTGAAGTTCTGAAAATTTGAAGTCTGAATGACTGCCGCAGCAGTGGGATGAGAGTTCAAAAGAGTTGAGGAAAGAGATCTGCAGATCGTAGAGATGGTTTGAAGTTTGAAGACTTGGACAAAGACAAAGGCATTGTCAAGTTTGAAGATATCAAGCAAAGAAACGGATTTGCAAAGTCAGCAATCAAGAGCAAGGAAATTTATGCAGTAGCATTTGAGGTCGAAATTAGGGGGGAGTGTTGGGAAATGTAATTTCTCCCTCAAATGAGATGTAAAATATTAATTAAATTAGAAATTTCTAGAGGTTCCAGTTGGACTAGAGATTAGGAATAAAGTAAAATTTGGTAAAGTTCTAGAAGTTAATTTTATGTCGGTTAGGGTTGGATAAATTATAGAAGTCTAGGGTTAGGTAAATTCTAGAAACTTATTTTATGTTGGCCAAGGTAAAAATAATATGTCGACCTATATTCTAGATTATTCTAAATGTATCTAAAGTCCTCTATATAAAGAACTCATGTAAATCTTTTTTATGTAAGCAATTAAATACAAATATTTGGAGGATGAGAGTTCAAAAGAGTTGAGGAAAGAGATCTGCAAATCGTAGAGATGGTTTGAAGTTTGAAGACTTGGACAAAGACAAAGGCATTGTCAAGTTTGAAGATGTAAAATTTGGTAAAGTTCTAGAAGTTAATTTTATGTCGGTTAGGGTTGGATAAATTATAGAAGTCTAGGGTTAGGTAAATTCTAGAAACTTATTTTATGTCGGCCAAGGTAAAAATAATATGTCAACCTATATTCTAGATTATTCTAAATGTATCTAAAGTCCTCTATATAAAGAACTCATGTAAATCTTTTTTATGTAAGCAATTAAATACAAATATTTGGAGCAATAACTCGTGTTTTATTTGTGTGTGTGTTTATTCATGAATTGTTGAGTTCATATTTGTTTTGATCTGTATCCATCCACCCTTATTAAATTTCTCATCCCTATTATGCCTTCAATTTTTTTTTGCAATTTATTCTCCATTGGTGCTTGAGTATGACGTAGTTTCTTTTTCTTTTTCTTTTTTTTTTCTTTTAAATGCAATTTTTAAACTGCTTACTCTCCCCCTCTGTTTGCATGGGTTTCTTCCCTTATACAATGCTTTTACATTGGTTATTAATCTCTCATTGAAATCAATTAAATAATTTTTGGTATTCTATATTGTCGTCCGTACTGTACCATCAATTTGGAGAAGACTGAATAAATTAATTTGATGAGACCAGGAGTCTAAGGCACAAAAATTGAAAGTTCTTCAATTTGCACGAAAATTTGCACTGATTGAAATGATGTTCCCAGTGTTGAGTTCGGTGAAGTCCAAATATTCTTTCTAATTACAAATGTCTTTTGTAACTGACTCTTTTTTAACGTGTATTTGTTAATTGAGAATTAATAAAAGAGAATCCCTGTTGAAAGTGGATGTAGCCATTATTCCGCGAACCACTATAAATTTTGTATTCTTCTTCTCTGTTTTTTAGATCTTTTAAATTCTATTTTTATTTTTTGCAATTTCTTCTTTCATTTTGCTGCTGCAATTTTATCAACACCCAGATGCAAAACGATTTTACTCAAAACCTCCAAAATTTTAAAATATTAAACTAAAATTTTTTTATTAAATTAAAATTTTCTACTTATAACCTTTGTTAATAAATTAGTAACATTATTTTTTATATCAGCCTTTTAGCACAATATTCATTACGCCGAGAGGCATAACCCTACAGTGGCAACAGCCTCTATAAGAGGCCAGCAAGAAGTAACGGTGTAAGAAAAAAGAAACCATTCGTATTCTGCTTGCACACATCATAACTCTATGCTGGAAGAGGAAACGGCTGGCGTTGTGTAACATCCACCATCGAGACCCTACACTGGAAGAGGAAAAGCTGGCGTTATGTAACAACCATCACCTTGAATTCATTCATCGTATCTCTCTTCCAACTTTGAAGAAAATTGTTAGATCGTGGACATGTAATCGAATGATGATTCTTTAAAGCCAGAGTTTTGCAGTTTAATCGAATGATGATTATGGATTGCGCTTTTAACTTTCTTATTTCTGGAGCAGTAACATGTGAGTTTTGCAGTTTGATCAATTCTTGCAGCCGTTCCTGTCATTGAAACAGTATATTTTATACCATATCTTTTGTAGTTGCAGAGGAAATGGGAACGCTGGGGAAAGTGGTCTACACAGCAGGCTCCTGGATTCGGGAAACAGGGCAGGCCATTGATCGCCTTGAATTGCTTCTTAAGGGCAATCACTGCATCCAAGAACAATGTATGTATAAATATCCGTCTTTTTTCATTCTATTTTTTTTTCATTTTCTGTATATGCCCAATCAACGAAAGAGGAAAATATTTTGTTGGTATTCACTGAGTGGCTGGATTTGGAACTGTTTTTAAATGGGTACACATTTCAATAATTTTGTCTTTCCACATGGTAATGGAGTCCAATCCCTTCACTGTAATGGAGGAGAAAAGTCGTTGTGGTTGTGCGAGTATGAAATAAATATAGATAACTTTTTAGCAGATGTGAAGCGTGCTACTGTTGGAACGCGAGGAGGATTTTACATGGCTTCATAAAAGAATTACATAACTGAACAACTCCTCACATATTTGTATATCACCAACTTTCTATTGTATAGAATATTGTATTAATCCTTAAAAAAAAAAAAAATAGAATGATTGCAGGATGGATTTATGTATATATATAATTGTACGATGGATTTTGCATACATGTCTACCAGAGCCGTAGTAGGTCAAACATCTACAAAAATTCCATTATCCTTTGTGTTTGATGGATGTCTATACCCTACAGCAAAGCTCCATTTTAACATGGAATTTTGGATAAAAGAGATTCAATTTTAGCATGTAATTGTTTTTTTCTAAATTCAATGTTGAAAAATCATTCCGTGAAGTTAACATACTTTCTAATTTGTTAGTTTGAAGATTTTGTTTTAAGTTTTATTTATTTAATTATTTTAATTTTTATTTCATCATGTTATTAGGAATTAAGTTATACGATTACATTCATTTATTAGTTTTATGATAAATTAAATTACATAAAAATCTCCTACTTTAATTTGTGATGTGAATTTTTTTTAATTGTTATTTATTTCAAATCTTTTAATAAATGTTGATTATATTTTATATTTTATGGATGGTAAAATGTTGATTATTGAGAGTAGTGACAAATGTAAAAAGTTGTGCTAAAATTTTAAAATTGAGAGACACAAGATGCAATCTAAGCAACTAGACTATGTCTAGAATCATTAGACTATTTGACAAATCTAAAGTATTTGATTTATATTATTTCTATCCCTTAATCTAGAAATTTAGATTTAATAAGGTATTTGATTTAAATTATTTATATTCCATAATCTAAAAATTTCGATTTAATAAAGTATTTGATTAATATTATTTATATTCCTTAATCTAGAAATTTTGATTTAATAAAGTATTTTGATTTATATTATTTATATTCCTTAAACTAGAAATTTTTATTTAATAAAGTATTTCATTTATATTATTTCTATTCCTTAATCTAGAAATTTTGATTAAAAAAGATATCATTCAAATGCTAATATTTCATTTAACTTTTGTTTTTTAATCACTAAAATTTAGACACGGACATGGATTCTCTCCAAGGGCAAGTTACCAAATAATTATTTTATTTCCTAGCATATTTATATTTAAAAAATATATCTAAAGTTTCATTGAAGAGCAAATTTTATGGGCCTTTTTATATCAGTTCTTTATAAATATAAAAAATTCAATTCAATTATTTTATCAAACATCATACTAGGTAAAAAGAGCTTAGAATCATAGAATTCTCCAATATTATAATTTTGTCAATTGTTGGCATTCTATCTCCTATGGTTGCATGAAAGATTATCAAAATGAATTAATATGAAGCTACATACCAAATTGTTTCAACAAAAACTAACATTTCCATGGTTGCATTGAAAATATGAGTATTACGAAACTGGGTTTTGGTATGCAATTCAATTGTATTGCAAAAAATTCACACAACATAATAGAAAATAGATTACTAATTAGAAAGAAATGCACTCAAATTATGGAAATATTTGGACTACAAGCTTATTAGAATAGTTACTAAAAATTTTAATATATGAAATTTTTGGCTTTGAAATAAGCAAAGTTAGAACCAAAAGAGTGTAATTTTGTGGTTAAAAAAGTAAGATCCTAAAACAAGGCTAAGAGATCAAAACAAAACAAGAGTGATTTGTGAAACTCAAATCAAACAACCATGATATTAATTATTTGTGTAATTTTCAAGGGTAAAATTATTTCAGTTAGGCTTTAAGTAGGGTTAGGGTTAGGGTTCATTATGTAGTACAAATAGAAGTAGGGTTTCCATTAGAATTAGGGTTCATGTTAGAATTAGAATTATGGTTAGGGTTAGAATTGCAATTACGGTTAACTCAGGGCTACAATTAGAATTAGGATAACATTTAGGGTTAGAATTTAATTAGGGTTACAGTTAGGGTTAGGCTTAAGGTTAATATTAGGGTTCAATTAGGGGTAGGGTTCAATTAGGGTTTTATGATAAATCTTGGGGTTAGCATTAGGGTGAAGGTTGGGGTTAGGGTTAGGTTTCTAAAATAAAGCTTAGAATCAACGTCAAAGTTAAGGTTAGGGTTAGGTTTCAATTAGGGTTTGGGTTCAATTAGGTTTAGAGTTCAATTAGGTTTGAATTTCAATAGGGTTAGGGTTTTAAGATAAATATTTATTTGGGTTAGGGTTGAGGTTAAGGTTTGCATTCAAATAGGGTTAGACTTCTATTTCTATTAGGGTTAGGGTTACAAATTACAAGTTAAGATCAAGATTTGAGTTGGATTTAGGGTTAGGGTTTAATTGGTGTTATATTAGGGCTAGGGTTCTAGAGTAAATCTTGAGGTTAGGGTTAGGATTGGGGTTAGAATTCAATTAGGATTAGGTTTAGGGTTAGAGTTTTGGTAAGAGTTAACATTCAATCAAGATTTAATTAGGGTTTGTGTTAGAGATAAAAATAAAATTAGGATTAGTCTTAGGGTTAGGGTTAGGGTTAGGGTTAGGGTTAGGGTTACGATTAGGATTACTGTTAGGGTTAGAGATAGTGTAAGAATTAGGGTTAGGGTTAGGGTTAAAGATAGAATTAGGATTAGGGTTAGGACTAGAGATAGTGTAAGGATTAAGGTTAGGCTTAGAGATAGGGTTAGGATTAGGGTTAGGGTTTGTGTTAGAGGTAGAAATAAAATTATGATTAGTGTTACGGTTAGGTTAGGGTTAGGGTTATGATTAAAATTAGTGTTAGGGTTAGAGATAGTGTAAGAATTAGGGTTAGGGTTAGGGTTAGAGATAAAATTAGGATCAGGGTTAGAAATAGAATTAGGATTAGGATTATGATGGAGCCAACATTAAATTAATTAGGGTTAGGGTTAGGATTGGGATTAAGGTTATGGTTAGAGATAAAATTAAGATTAAGGTTGGGTTAGCATTAGGATTAGGGTTAGGGTTAGGGTTAGATATAGGGTCAAGATTAGGGTTAGTGTTAGGGTTAGGGATAGAATTAGGATTAGGGTTAGGGTTTGAGTAAGGATTAGGGTTAGGGTTAGAGATAGGGTCAAGATTAGAGATAGAATTAGGATTAGTATTAGGGTTAAGGTTAGAGATAGGGTTAGGATTAGAGATAGGGTTAGGATTAGAGATAGTGTAAGGATTAGGGTTACCTAGTTAAAGATAAAATTAGAATTAGGGTTACAATCAAGGTTACAAATAGAATTAGGATTAGTGTTTTAATTAGTGTTAGGGTTAGGGTTAGGGTTAGAGATAGAATTAGAATTAGGATTAGGGTTGGGGTTTATGTTAGGATTAAGGTTAGTGTTAGGGTTAGGGTTAAAGATAAAATTAGAATTAGGGTTACAATCAGGGTTAGAAATAGAATTAGGATTAGTGTTGCAATTATTGTTAAGGTTAGGGTTAGAGATATAATTAGGATTAGGATTGGGGTTTGGGTTTATGTAAGTATTATGATTATGATTAGGCTTAGGGTAAGGGCTAGAGATAGGGTTAGGATTAGGGTTAGTGTTAGGGTTGGAGATAGAATTAGGATCGGGTTAGAAATAGAATTAGGATTAGGGTTTGGGTTAGTGCTAATATTAGGGTTAGGGTTAGGTAGAAAGATAAAATTAGGATTAGGGTTGGGGTTAGGGAACTAGGGTTAGGGTTATGGTTATGGTTATGGTTAGGTTTAGGGTTAGAGATAGGGTTAGGATTAGGGTTATGGTTTGTGTTAGAGATAGAAATAAAATTAGGATTAGTGCTAGGGTTTGTGTTAGGATTAGGTTTGGGGTTAGAGATAGTGTAAGAATTAGGGTTATGGTTATGGTTAAAGATAGAATTAGGATTAGGGTTACAATTCGGGTTAGAAATAGAATCAAGATTAGTGTTGTAGTTAGTGTTAGGATTAAGGTTAGTGTTAGGGTTAGAGATAGAATTAGGATTAGGTAACCCTTTTTATATATGCTAACCCCAACCCTAACCCTACTGCTCATCTTAAACATAATCCTAAACCTAACCCTATTTATAATGATAACACTAATCCTCATCGTAATCCTAATCCTAACCATAATCCTAACCCAAACTCTAACCCCAACACTAAGCCTACCCAAAACCTAACCCCATCCCTAACTATTATATACCCTTAACCCTAATCCTAATCCTAACCTTTACCCTACCCAAAAATCTCACCCTCACCCTAACCTTAACACTATCCCTAACTACATGATATACCCCTAATCATCACCATAATCCTTACCCTAATCGTAAACCATAACACTAACCATAATCCTAACCCTAACCCTATTCATGATGTAAATCCTTACCCTAACCATAAACCTAAATCTTAACCCTAACCCTAACCATTATCTAAACCCTAAACCTAACCCAAACCCTTCCCTTAATTGAGCATTAATCATAAATTTAATTGAACCCTAAATCCTAAATTTATTTGAATGCTAACCCTTATCATTTATAAAATCATAATCTTATTTTAAGACTAACCCTAACGTTATTTAAAATTTAACCCTAAGACTAACCCTAATTAAACACTAACCCTAACGTTATTTGAATGTTAACCATAGTTTAACCCTAACACTAACTCAAAGATTTCCCCTAATTCAACCCTAACCCTAACTCAAAGGTTTTTTCATTTAATTGAACCCTATTTTAACCTTTATCCTAACCCTAATTAAACTTGAACCTCAACCCTAATAAAAGTTTGAACCTAGCCATGTTTGACCCCTAACCATAACTTATATTAAATATACTAAAATATTATTATTTATCTAATAATATAATAAAATAATATTCTATAATTATATATTAATTCATGTTATGTGTTGCGCACGACTGCTACTAGCTTATCTATCTTAATATATTAAGATATATATATATATATATATATATATATATATATATATATATATATATATATATATATATATATATATATATATATATATATATATATATTTTCTGAGAGATATCATTATCATATTTTTTAAATTCAAAAGAGAAAAAAGAAAAAAAATACAGAGATAATAATATCTCTGGCATAAAATATATATATATATATCTTAATATATTAAGATAGATAAGCTAGTTTAACCTCATGTATTGAAATCTTTGCCAGTTTTTTTATTTAGTATTTCTTATTGATTTATATTTTCAATATTTGTTTTTTCTTTCTGATTGATTTATTTTGTGATCAAATATTTGATTTATCTTAAATATTTTTATTTATTTATTTAATATTTTTTAATTTAATTTATTTTATTTATTTATTTGGTCTTTTTTAATTTTTATTTATTTATTTATTTGGTCTTTTTTAATTTATTTGAATCTTTATGATAATTTTTCTATTTATCTTTTATCTTTGATCTATTTATTTCATTTTTTAATTTGTCTATGGTAAAGATTCTCAAAATCTTTCTAATTTCTTTCTAATTTATCTTTGATTTCTATTCGTGATTAGATTCATTACTTTGATATTTTAATCAAATCTTTGTGATCAAATCTCTAATTTTCTTTTTTGATTGATTTATCTTTGATTTCTATTTTTATCAAATATCTTTGATTTATTTATTTGATATATTTTTTTATTTTTTTGATTTAATTATTGAATCTTTTAATTAACTTATTTTTAATGTGAGATTTATTTATTTGAATTTTTAATTTATTTTATAATAACTATTTTCAAATCTTTGTTTTGATTTTTTTGTTTCATGGAATCTCTTTGTTTTGATTTCTTTTGTTTCATGAAATCTCTTTGTTTTGATTTTTCTGTTTCATGAAATCTCTTTGTTTTGATTTTTTATTTCATCAAATCTTTGTATTGATTTTTTTGTTTCATCAAATGTCTTTGATTTTGAATGATTTTTTTTGTTTGTGTTGAGGCCCTGCATTCACCACACAACCCAGTTCCAAGAAACTTAGTTACTCTTTGCAATTTTGTTCTATGTTTTGAATGAGTGTTGTTGCTCATTACAAAATTTATGTTGTCTTTGACTTAATACCTATGGCTTTCTATGTTATCCTTAACAATTAGTTTTTTTTGTTGAATTTAATGGCAAAATTTACATTTTGAATGTCTTTGGCTGGAGAGATATTGCATTTCTTGTCATGAAATTGTATGTTTAGGCTACTGATGGCTCTACAACAGAAGAGAAGGAGAGTGCTTTGGTTTGGCATCATCGTGATGTAGACCCATGAGACTGCACTCTAAGGATTCTTCAGGGTTTGGCTACAACTTTTGATCAAGCAACCAAGAATTCATCAGCTCAAGTAGCTTTTGACCATTTTACAAATTAACCTAGTTGCTTTGAAGTTTCTAAATTTTTAGGTATCTACTTGATGTAATTAAATATTGTGTTCTGATTGAGTGTCTTTTGTATAGCTCAATTTTGTGTTTTTTTCCAACCTAATTAAATGTCCTTGGTAGGGAGGGCATGCTTCATGCCACTACTAAAACTTGATGTTGCTAGTTGATAGGATTTCATACTTCTGATTATGCAAGGCATTTCCTTTCCTATCATAGCAGGATGTTGGGTATTGAGTATCAATATTATGCTTGTGGGCATACATATGGGACAACTTGAATCTGTGTCAAGAATCTTGCTGACATGGAGTGGAGGTTGAGAGAATTGAGGGATCAATTCAAGTGAAAAAAGGTGGTGCTTGGCGTGGATGACATGGATATCTTTAAAGGCATTAGCTTGAAGTTCTTGGCCATGGAGCAGCTGCTTAAGTCGCATCCTGAGTTGAGAGGCAAGGTTGTTTTGGAGAGATTTGCTAATCCTGCAAGGAGTTTGGGAAAAGATGTTGAGGAAGTGAAAGATGAGACACATTCTACTACAAAGAGAGTCAATGAGACCTTTGCAAGATTGGGTTATGAGCGCATAGTTTTGATAGACATACCTATTCCTTTCTATGAAAGAATTGCATTCTACACTTGATTGTAGAATGTGTTGCGGTAACTACAACTAATGATGGAATGAATCTCACCCCATATTAATACATTCCCTTTCAGCAAGGGAGCTCCAAATTAGATGACACACATAGAGCATGTCCAAGTGCTCCTAAAAAGAGCATGCTACTAGTGTTTGAGTTTATTGGATGATCACCTTCTTTTGGAATGAATCTTACCCCATATGAATATATTGCCTATCGGTAGGGGAGCTCCAGATTAGATGACTCACACAGAGCACTTCCAAATGCTCCTAAAAAGAGCATGTTACTAGTGTCTGAGTTTATTAGATGCTCACCTTCTTTAAGTGGTGCTATCAAGGTCAATCCTTGGAATATTGATGTTGTAGTTGAGGTCATGAATGTCGACATTTCCATTCCTGAGGCCAAAGCACAATTAAGTTCATACGAGGGTTTCAATGTTATGAAAACTATAAAGAGTAAATATTTATCTATGACGAAATTGACAAACTATAGCCTAAACAACAATCTTTCCTGAAATTACCTTGACCCTAAAAGAAAAACTCCCCCATATATTCAATTTCAAACTTGAAGCTCCAGTAAGAAATGAAGAGCACAGAGGGCTTAGTAAGTGTCCAAAAAAATAGAATTTTTGTAGCAAATTCAATGAAGATGTGTAGCTGCTTTGCGCTATTTTTAAAAATATTTTTTAATTCTTTTATGTTGAAAGTATAACTTGTGGCTAAAAAATGAAACCATCAAACCTCACCAATCATGAACAATAGAAATATATGTACAAAAGATTAAATGGCATTGGTTAATACAGAAAAGGGAGGCCCCATGGACTATAAAGCCATGCAGTCATGAATATAGAAGAAAACACACACTCAAGCAATAGGGTGGATGCAAACCTAAGATATATAAAGCATAACCTTTTTCTGCCTCAAGAGCTTCGCGAGTCTTGTTGCTGCAAAGTTTGGGGAGGCACATGCTACCTTTAACTCTGTAAACTACGAACTATACTAAGCGATTGCATGCGAACAAGAAGAATGATGTCGATGCATTAAATGTACATAAGATTAATTAAAATGAATTATGAAAAATATTTCGCGAAGTTAAAGTTGATTGGTAGGTTTAGGGGTTTCTGGCTGGGCCCTGTAGAGCTTCATCGTTGGATTTCTGAGATATGGCACCCAATTTTGGAAGGTGATGTACACATTTATTCCACTGCAAAAAGGTTCTTTGTGGTGGTTTTTGACAATGAAAAGGATAGGAAAGTTGTGCTCTATTATTATCAAAGGAGTTGGGAGGAAAAGCACATGCTCATGTTGAAACCATGGCATCCAACTTTCAACCTAAACACGAAATCCTTTGGGTTGGTTCCTCTTTGGGTTAGAATTCCTAACCTCCCATTACACTTTTGGTTAGATTCATGCTTTGAAGCTATAGGCAATAAGTTAGGGAAATTTTTGGGAGTTGATGAGGGTTCACTTAATTTTTTGCACACTACATTTGCATGCATCTTGATTGAAATGGACATTACAAAGGATCTCCCTACAACTGTATCTTTGAAATATTCTAGAGGAGATTGGTTACAACTGCTTGACTGTGAAGGATTGTCATTTCATTGTCGCAGTTGTTTCAACATGGGCCATATTGCTAAGCATTGCTCCAAGAGAAAGCAGATAGGGAACTTGGTGGAAAGAAGCTTCCCCCATCATTATTCAGTGGAAAAAGTAGATTTCGCTAGTAAAAATTTGAATAAGAACCCAATTACTACAACTTCATGTGAACCCCCACAGAAGGAACAAATGTCTACGAAGGGTATTTCATCTGGGGTGGTATAGGGCTATGTACCTAAAGGTGAGCTAGGTGAAGGGTTGAAATGTTTGTGCCTAGTGTCTTCAAAGGGAAGTAGCATATCAACTAAGGATATAAAAGAGCCTACATGGACAAATGATCAGGAAGAAATGTGGCACAAGGTACAAGAGAAAAATAAGAAGAGGGATATCGCTTTAAACATGATTTTGCGCTCCCATGATAAAAGAAAAAGTCATAAATAGGCAGCAGTAGTGGGTTTGAAGTGTTCTGCTACAGATTTTGTACTGTTCTTCAATTGTTAAGTGTGTTTAAATGTCAGGAAGGGGGACATAAATTGGGTAGATTTTGTGGAGGTTTTTCTTTTTTTGCTGGAAGTTTCTTATGGATGTGATTACTAGTTTTAATACTCTTTAGATCAATAAAAATCTTGCAAGGTCTCCCTGCCTTTACCTATAATATATATATATATATTTGTTTTTATAATATAAATACAAACATAATTAAGTTTAATTGAAAAAATAAATAGTATTTATTTAGTTCATTATTGGAAGAAATATAAGTAAATTAAGGTTTTGATAAAAAAAATGTCACATGGTCAAAGCAGAGTAGGTGAGCATAGCAACAAAGACTACTGAAGGGTGTAAGAGGATGAGGAATTTGGCTAGAGCTAGGGCAAGATGGTTGCAGGAAAATTTATCATTGGTGGGGATGGAGCAACTACCAAGCAAGGCATAGAGGCATGTTTGACAAAGGAAGGGGGAGAAATAACTGGGCAGAACCCAAAACCCTAATTTGCAAAATCTAGTGATAAAAGGTAATGCAATCCCCCTTAATAACAAACCACTAGATAAGTGTATTGCTTTTGTTTTAGAGAATTCAACATGGAAGAATAGAATTGCTAAGTTAAAAGAAAATGCTTTTTCATAAAATGGGTGAGAGATTGGCCATAAAAGGGAAAATTTCTACACTGGTGCCATAAGCATTGGGGTAGAGATATTATTTTGAAATTGCTACCAAGATGCTTTTTCATGGTGGAATGCCACAAAGAAGGGCAAAAAGGATATAGCTTGAGGGGAGGTCCATGTTTGATGGATGGATCAAGATTCTTCATCAAATACTAGGAGTTAAATTTCAATCCTCTAAGGTAGGAGGTCGAAAAGGTCCAACAATAGCTAAGGTTGTATAATTTTTTGTAGGATTGCTAGAATTAGGAAACCTTCGAAGAAATTGGGAATAAAATAGGGACATTCACTAATGTAGATGATAAGATTGAAGAAGGTGATTTCAATATCTATGTGAGGATTTTTGTAGAGGTGGAATTCAATGATTAGATCCCTTCAAAGATTGAAATTTTATTTGAAATACGAGTTTGGATATAAAAGGTAGAAAAGAATATCCCATCATAGAGGTGTCATTCATGCATATCATATGGACATCTATCATAAGATTGTCTAAAGAAAAAGGAGAATAAATTTGTGAACAAAATGCTAAGTTACTTAGAGAACGAAGCACCAACAAAGCCAAAGAAGGTGTGGTCTATGGAAAATGAAATGGGGGGTTCAAGAAATATGAAGGAATTGTCTGGGGATGGTTTAGAAGTAAAATAGACATAATCAAATTACACCCCTAGGGATCAATGGAAAATGTAGGTGAAACAATACAAAGGGAGGATACAAAGGTCCTACTCTAGGAGAAAGATAAACATAAGGAGGGTGCACCAGTGGTCAAAAGCCTACCTCCCATCCAAAAAAGGAATCTTGCAATGAAGGAGGAAAACAAAGACAAAGATAAGGAAATCATGAGAGAAGAATTACCATCTAAAGATGATGGCGATATGGAAAGTGAGGAAGATGATATAAAATACTTAGAGGAGAGGTTGATAGAGCAATTAAAAACAAAGATGAAGAAACCAAAGATATGAGACAAAGGTGGATGAGGAAGGAAAATAAACAAAGTGAGAATAGAAACTGCGAGGAATGTAAAAGGACAAAGAAAACTAAGATCAAGGAAGGGAGGGCCCCTTCTTGAGGAGTTATAATTATCCTAGCATGGAACGTTAGGGGATCAAATGCCACTGAAAATAGTGTATTCTAAAGCACTAAATTGATTGAGAAAATATGATATATTCTTGCTCCAAGAAAACAAATTGTCAAAGGAAGAGGTGAAGAAACTATTAGGAAACTAGAAGAAGTGGTAAGGTATTTTTTCTCCCATAAACAAGGCTTTGAATGAATAGGAATCCCTTGGGACCCATATAAGGTGGCAATGGAAGAAATCTAAGAAAAAAAATATATAAATTAAGCAAATTTAGTTTTCTTCCACAAAATGTGGGTTTTTACATAATCAATATCTATGGTTTAAGTGGGGTTGTACAAAGGAAAGAAGTCTAGAACCACTTATGTATAAATTTCCAACAATTATAGAATGAGATCTTCTTAATAGAAGGGGATTTCAATATGATCATTTGTCAAGAAGAGAAGAAAGGAGGCATCCCAATAAGTGATAAAGCTCTAAGAAATTTTCAAGACTTTGTTCAAGGTAACCTTATAATGGGCATGCAAACAAGGAATGGAATATTCACATGGTCAAATAGGCACATGGATAATTCCTTTTTGGTTGAAAGATTAGATATATTCCTACTTGGTGATGAATGGAAAAACACTAACCTAAGTGTGAAATCAAAAATCCTGCCCTTGAGCAAATTGGATCACTCTCTAATACAACTCACCTTCTCCCTAGACTATAATTCAATGTGTTTCCCTTTCAAGTTCAAAAAAATATGGCTCAAGGACAAGGATTTGGAAACAAAGATGATGGAATGGAGGAAAAATTTCCCCTACATTAGTGGTTCAAAATGATTCAAAATTCTCAAGAAACTCTCTTGCATAAAAGGAAAGCTAAAGGAATGGAATAAACATCATTTCAAAAACATCTTCGAGGAGAAAAAAGTTGTTGAGATAGAAATGGAAATGTTGAATGAGTTTGTGATTAGGGATGGGATGTACCAAAACACATACATCAAGGAAAAATAACTCAAAGTGAAATACTCAAAAGTGATACAAAGAGAATAAATATTTTAGCGCCAAAAATTCAAGGAGAGCTAGCTAAAAGGAGAAATAAACACAAAATATTTTCATTTTATTACGAAAGCAAAATGTGTCATAAATAGGATTGCAAACATCAATAATGAAGTCGGGTCAAAGTGTGAATCTTGGGAGGAGATTGGTGGAGAAGCAGTCAAATACTTCACAAATCTTCTCAATTCCAATATGGAAGTTGTAGTTAGGGTGAAAAATCCCAAATCGGGGTAAACGTATAAACATCAATAATAAAACCCTAACAAGCACAATGAAGCACGAGACAACATGAAAATAAAAATGAGGAATACAAACGCAAACCGATATCCATATTATGCTTGATTTATCTCCACCACTCTTCTCAACCTCACATAAGAATGCAAGACTTTGAAGGTTTGATTGTTGGAGAAATGTTGGTTGCTCAATTCAACAACATAACGATATGATGAAGGTGATAGATGGAGGATGATAGATAGAGATGGATGGAAGATTCAAGAATGATTTTGATAGCATGAGGATGCTTGAAGAATTGAAACCCCCCTCAAATGGCTTCTGAGAGGATATATTTATAGAGATTTGATGTGGACAAAGATAAGATTTGA
>VDFB02289420.1:24120-38106 GCA_007258455.2 Sequoia sempervirens
TGGGGAAAGTGGTCTACACAGCAGGCTCCTGGATTCGGGAAACAGGGCAGGCCATTGATCGCCTTGAATTGCTTCTTAAGGGCAATCACTGCATCCAAGAACAATGTATGTATAAATATCCGTCTTTTTTCATTCTATTTTTTTTTCATTTTCTGTATATGCCCAATCAACGAAAGAGGAAAATATTTTGTTGGTATTCACTGAGTGGCTGGATTTGGAACTGTTTTTAAATGGGTACACATTTCAATAATTTTGTCTTTCCACATGGTAATGGAGTCCAATCCCTTCACTGTAATGGAGGAGAAAAGTCGTTGTGGTTGTGCGAGTATGAAATAAATATAGATAACTTTTTAGCAGATGTGAAGCGTGCTACTGTTGGAACGCGAGGAGGATTTTACATGGCTTCATAAAAGAATTACATAACTGAACAACTCCTCACATATTTGTATATCACCAACTTTCTATTGTATAGAATATTGTATTAATCCTTAAAAAAAAAAAAAATAGAATGATTGCAGGATGGATTTATGTATATATATAATTGTACGATGGATTTTGCATACATGTCTACCAGAGCCGTAGTAGGTCAAACATCTACAAAAATTCCATTATCCTTTGTGTTTGATGGATGTCTATACCCTACAGCAAAGCTCCATTTTAACATGGAATTTTGGATAAAAGAGATTCAATTTTAGCATGTAATTGTTTTTTTCTAAATTCAATGTTGAAAAATCATTCCGTGAAGTTAACATACTTTCTAATTTGTTAGTTTGAAGATTTTGTTTTAAGTTTTATTTATTTAATTATTTTAATTTTTATTTCATCATGTTATTAGGAATTAAGTTATACGATTACATTCATTTATTAGTTTTATGATAAATTAAATTACATAAAAATCTCCTACTTTAATTTGTGATGTGAATTTTTTTTAATTGTTATTTATTTCAAATCTTTTAATAAATGTTGATTATATTTTATATTTTATGGATGGTAAAATGTTGATTATTGAGAGTAGTGACAAATGTAAAAAGTTGTGCTAAAATTTTAAAATTGAGAGACACAAGATGCAATCTAAGCAACTAGACTATGTCTAGAATCATTAGACTATTTGACAAATCTAAAGTATTTGATTTATATTATTTCTATCCCTTAATCTAGAAATTTAGATTTAATAAGGTATTTGATTTAAATTATTTATATTCCATAATCTAAAAATTTCGATTTAATAAAGTATTTGATTAATATTATTTATATTCCTTAATCTAGAAATTTTGATTTAATAAAGTATTTTGATTTATATTATTTATATTCCTTAAACTAGAAATTTTTATTTAATAAAGTATTTCATTTATATTATTTCTATTCCTTAATCTAGAAATTTTGATTAAAAAAGATATCATTCAAATGCTAATATTTCATTTAACTTTTGTTTTTTAATCACTAAAATTTAGACACGGACATGGATTCTCTCCAAGGGCAAGTTACCAAATAATTATTTTATTTCCTAGCATATTTATATTTAAAAAATATATCTAAAGTTTCATTGAAGAGCAAATTTTATGGGCCTTTTTATATCAGTTCTTTATAAATATAAAAAATTCAATTCAATTATTTTATCAAACATCATACTAGGTAAAAAGAGCTTAGAATCATAGAATTCTCCAATATTATAATTTTGTCAATTGTTGGCATTCTATCTCCTATGGTTGCATGAAAGATTATCAAAATGAATTAATATGAAGCTACATACCAAATTGTTTCAACAAAAACTAACATTTCCATGGTTGCATTGAAAATATGAGTATTACGAAACTGGGTTTTGGTATGCAATTCAATTGTATTGCAAAAAATTCACACAACATAATAGAAAATAGATTACTAATTAGAAAGAAATGCACTCAAATTATGGAAATATTTGGACTACAAGCTTATTAGAATAGTTACTAAAAATTTTAATATATGAAATTTTTGGCTTTGAAATAAGCAAAGTTAGAACCAAAAGAGTGTAATTTTGTGGTTAAAAAAGTAAGATCCTAAAACAAGGCTAAGAGATCAAAACAAAACAAGAGTGATTTGTGAAACTCAAATCAAACAACCATGATATTAATTATTTGTGTAATTTTCAAGGGTAAAATTATTTCAGTTAGGCTTTAAGTAGGGTTAGGGTTAGGGTTCATTATGTAGTACAAATAGAAGTAGGGTTTCCATTAGAATTAGGGTTCATGTTAGAATTAGAATTATGGTTAGGGTTAGAATTGCAATTACGGTTAACTCAGGGCTACAATTAGAATTAGGATAACATTTAGGGTTAGAATTTAATTAGGGTTACAGTTAGGGTTAGGCTTAAGGTTAATATTAGGGTTCAATTAGGGGTAGGGTTCAATTAGGGTTTTATGATAAATCTTGGGGTTAGCATTAGGGTGAAGGTTGGGGTTAGGGTTAGGTTTCTAAAATAAAGCTTAGAATCAACGTCAAAGTTAAGGTTAGGGTTAGGTTTCAATTAGGGTTTGGGTTCAATTAGGTTTAGAGTTCAATTAGGTTTGAATTTCAATAGGGTTAGGGTTTTAAGATAAATATTTATTTGGGTTAGGGTTGAGGTTAAGGTTTGCATTCAAATAGGGTTAGACTTCTATTTCTATTAGGGTTAGGGTTACAAATTACAAGTTAAGATCAGGATTTGAGTTGGATTTAGGGTTAGGGTTTAATTGGTGTTCAATTAGGGCTAGGGTTCTAGAGTAAATCTTGAGGTTAGGGTTAGGATTGGGGTTAGAATTCAATTAGGATTAGGTTTAGGGTTATAGTTTTGGTAAGAGTTAACATTCAATCAAGATTTAATTAGGGTTTGTGTTAGAGATAAAAATAAAATTAGGTTTAGTGTTAGGGTTAGGGTTAGGGTTAGAATTAGGGTTACGATTAGGATTATTGTTAGGGTTAGAGATAGTGTAAGAATTAGGGTTAGGGTTAGGGTTAGGGTTAAAGATAGAATTAGGATTAGAGTTAGGACTAGAGATAGTGTAAGGATTAATGTTAGGCTTAGAGATAGGGTTAGGATTAGGGTTAGGGTCTGTGTTAGAGATAGAAATAAAATTATGATTAGTGTTAGGGTTAGGGTTATGATTAAAATTAGTGCTAGGGTTAGAGATAGTGTAAGAATTAGGGTTAGGGTTAGAGATAAAATTAGGATCAGGGTTAGAAATAGAATTAGGATTAGGATTATGATGGAGCCAACATTAAATTAATTAGGGTTAGGGTGAGGATTGGGATTAGGGTTATGGTTAGAGATAAAATTAAGATTAAGGTTGGGTTAGCATTAGGATTAGGGTTAGGGTTAGGGTTAGAGATAGGGTCAAGATTAGGGTTAGTGTTAGGGTTAGGGATAGAATTAGGATTAGGGTTAGGGTTAGAGATAGGGTCAAGATTAGGGTTAAGATTAGAGATAGAATTAGGATTAGTATTAGGGTTAACATTAGAGATAGGGTTAGGATTAGAGATAGTGTAAGGATTAGGGTTACCTGGTTAAAGATAAAATTAGAATTAGGGTTACAATCAGGGTTAGAAATAGAATTAGGATTAGTGTTTTAATTAGTGTTAGGGTTAGGGTTAGGGTTAGAGATAGAATTAGAATTAGGATTGGGGTTGGGGTTTATGTTAGGATTAAGGTTAGTGTTAGGGTTAGGGTTATAGATAAAATTATAATTAGGGTTACAATCAGGGTTAGAAATAGAATTAGGATTAGTGTTGCAATTATTGTTAAGGTTAGGGTTAGAGATATAATTAGGATTAGGATTGGGGTTTGGGTTTATGTAAGTATTATGATTATGATTAGGCTTAGGGTAAGGGCTAGAGATAGGGTTAGGATTAGGGTTAGTGTTAGGGTTGGAGATAGAATTAGGATCGTGGTTAAAAATAGAATTAGGATTAGGGTTTGGGTTAGTGCTAATATTAGGGTTAGGGTTAGGCATAAAGATAAAATTAGGATTAGGGTTGGGGTTAGGGAACTAGGGTTAGGGTTAGGGTTATGGTTAGGGTTAGAGATAGGGTTAGAGATAGGGTCAGGATTAGGGTTAGGGTTTTTGTTAGAGATAGAAATAAAATTAGGATTAGTGTTAGGGTTTGTGTTAGGATTAGGTTTTGGGTTAGAGATAGTGTAAGAATTAGGGTTATGGTTACAATTCGAGTTAGAAATAGAATTAGGATTAGTGTTGTAGTTAGTGTTAGGATTAAGGTTAGTGTTAGGGTTAGAGATAGAATTAGGATTAGGTAACCCTTTTTATATATGCTAACCCCAACCCTAACCCTACTGCTCATCTTAAACATAATCCTAAACCTAACCCTATTTATAATGATAACACTAATCCTCATCGTAATACTAACTCTAACCATAATCCTAATCCTGAGCATAATCCTAACCCAAACTCTAACCCTAACACTAAGCCTACCTAACTATTATATACCCTTAACCCTAATCCTAATCCTAACCTTTACCCTACCCAAAAATCTCACCCTCACCCTAACCTTAACACTGTCCCTAACTACATGATATACCCCTGATCATCACCATAATCCTTACCCTCATCGTAAACCATAACGCTAACCATAATCCTAACCCTAACCCTAACCCTAGATTCATGATGTAAATCCTTACCTTAACCATAAACCTAACCCAAATCCTTCCCCTAATTAAGCATTAATCATAAATTTAATTGAACCCTAAATCCTAAATTTATTTGAATGCTAACCCTTATCATTTATAAAATCATAATCTTATTTTAAGACTAACCCTAATGTTATTTAAAATTTAACCCTAAGACTAACCCTAATTAAACACTAAACCTAACGTTATTTGAATGTTAACCATAGTTTAACCCTAACACTAACTCAAAGATTTCCCCTAATTCAACCCTAACCCTAACTCAAAGGTTTTTCCGTAATTGAACCCTATTTTAACTTTGATCCTAACCCTAATAAAAGTTTGAACGACCACTAACCATAACTTATATTAAATATACTAAAATATTATTATTTATCTAATAATATAATAAAATAATATTCTATAATTATATATTAATTCATGTTATGTGTTGCGCCGCGACTGCTACTAGCTTATCTAGATCTTAATATATTAAGATATATATATTATACGTGGAGATAATGATATCTCTTGGCATACAATATATATATATATCTTAATATATTAAGATAGATAAGCTAGTTTACTTTCAACCATTTATCTTGACCAAATATATTCAACTTTGACTATCATTAAAAAGCTTTGTCATTTTTTTTTCAAAACTAAGTGTAAGTATAATCTTTATAGTCATATTACTTTGCTCTTGTTATAAATAATGCAATTATTGTTTGTATACATATTTATAATAGAAATAATGTATGCAGAATTTGAAGTAAATAGAAAAAAAAAACATATAATATCCAGTATTTTATTTACAAAAAATATTTACCTTAAAAATTAAGTATAATAATCTTTTTCACTATTTTCCAAAATTAAACAATACACAAAGTGATAATAAGATTCTTATTCAATTATAATGTATGTATCAATATTAATAAACACATCAAAAAGTAATTTTATAAATTACATAAATATTTTAAACTTATGAATGAGATAAGAAAACCATCCATACAACCTTGTAATTGGTGCACAAAGGGGGCTCTATAATTCGTAGATATTTTATCAATGGTATTTTATTAGGAAAGTAAGGATATTGGGGGTCAAAAAAGATCTTATGGAAGACCAACAAATCATTTTTAGCTTGCTAGAAAATTTGATGGATGATATTTTATGAGAAGGTTTTCCTAGAAGTGGGAATCATGAGTCAAATGTACATACAAAATTCTTTCTTGAAAACATATGCATTTTAAGGGCTTAGACAAGATTTTTCTTGATTAATTATGTTTTACTTGTGCAAGATAAACTAGATTAACTTATTGGTTTCAGTGTACTAATGATATGAGAGGAAAGAAAGAATTAAATAAATATATTTCATTTATTTAAATTTTGTTAATGGACATGAAGGGAATAAATATATTTTAGAATATTAATTAAATAACTATTTTTTTAATTAATATTAAAAAATAGGATAATTAGGGGGCGATGGGCCTAGCTCGATTGGCTAAAGCATCCTCTTGAAGGAAAGAGGTCGCAACGTCTATTCTTCCCATCGTCCCTGTGGTACTAGAGGGCGTGTCGCACCAATGCCACCAGTCACGGTGCCTAGTTTATAGGGGGACGGATACCCGACCGATTCCTGTAGTCTAAAAATAAAAAAATAAAAAAAATAGGACAATTAGATAAATAAGCAGATTGATGATAATATAATTATGATGGATAATTTTAAATGTTTACATTTTTCCCCTCTTTAAGATGGTATTGTGACTTGGTATAAAAAATACTTTTAAGGAAAAATAATATATAGTTCTTTTGGGATGAAAGGGGAGTGATATGCCCCAACCAATTAGAAAAATGGTGTTAGTAGGATGGAGGGTTGGTCCCTCCTCCCTCCTCGAGTAGTTGATCTGAAAAAAACTATGGGTGAGTTGTTGAAAGAATAAACAAGAAGAAAAAAGAAGAAAAAATGAGGAAAATGGTGAAAAATAGGGAAATGGAATGAAAAAGAGTGAAGGAGGTGACAAAATTTGTTTAGGGGGAAAAATTAGGAGTTGGAGGTGAGTAAATAGTGCTAAGGGGTCAAAATCTTTTATTTTCAACCTCAACCCTTAGAGCCCATAAGAAAACATTGAGAAAGGTGATGAGGAAATATGGAGCTCGTGTCTCTAGACCATCATTGAGCGAAGAGAGTGAGGCAATATAGGTGGCCAACAAAGTTATGAGCATCACTACTTCCAAAAACTATTGTGTGAGCATTTTATGTTAGTAGTGAGCATAGAAATTTAGGGAAGTGCATGAACCAAACTATAAAAGTTATATTTTTCATGAATATAATAGAATGTGATGCATGCATAGAGTTACATATGTGAAGAATTTTGATGTTTCTACTAGAAATAATTTTTGAAAAAGGGAAAGCACACATGTGCCAATCTTGAGATGTATCAATATTTGTGCATGTGTGGGGAAATGACACATAAATTTGACTGTGAAATTTATATACATAAATCAAGAGGTGTATACATGTACATGCTCAATGAGACGTATGTATTTCTTTGTTTTGGTGCATCTACTCATAAAGTGGCACATGTATAAATAATAGGTTAGGTTTGACTTTAGAATAATTTGGCATGATTTTTGGCTAGATGGCACTAACTATGTAGGAGAGGAGATTCTAGGTGTTGTAGATGATGGCATAGTTCAATAAGGTAAATTGGGGGTGCTTAGAATAGTGCAATTTATGGCACATAGAATAGATGTTGTAAATTTGAGTTCATATATCTTTGTTGACAATTTTGGTTTAGAGATGGTGCAACTAGTCTAATACTTTTTACCTACCCATCGAAGAGATAACCATTTTGTTAGAGATATGGAAAATACTATATATCTTGTTCCATACGCACAAATTTTATTACTTGGCCTAGGCTCCAAAGGAATCACTAAATAGGTTAGGGTACATGTGGAGTAATGGGGGACTAAAAGAGGGTCTTAAGTGGCCACTTTATTAAAAAAATCAAGAAAAACTAATCTTAGATTAGAAATTGAAGAATGTTAGGCTCAAAATTTGTAATGTCTCCATTTTTGTGAGCATCAGTTTTCAGAGGATTTAGCCTATTCTTGACCCTCGTAGGCTAATGAGCATGGTTAGGGAGTCTCCTTGAGGTAGTTACCTAGTCAGTGGATGGTTTCCTAGATTCAGTTGGATTGGAGAAATAAGGGAGATAATAATTAAATTAATTACTTGTAAGGTTATTAATTAAATAAATATTATAAAGTGACCTTATATTTAATTAATTTAATAAAGTGACTTAAATAAAATATTATATCATAAAGTCACTAAAATAAAATAAAATAGAATAAAATTATTTTCTAGAAGCTTCTTGAAGATGGATTGAAAAGTATAAAGGAAGAACAAGCCAAGCTTCTAGGCATCTAGGAATTGACATTTGATTTTGAAGAACTTGTTTGGTGAAGGAGCAAGCTAGGGTTTCTGCCATTTCCAACCATTGGAAACGAAAACTCTCATTGGTTATGCAATTTTGAGGTTGTGAAATATCAACTGAATTATTGCTAATTGAGTGGGTTTTATTTCAAAAGTCTAATTTGTGCTACATTGGAGGATATACATATTTTTTTTATTAGAGCTTATTTTCAGTCATTGGAGGGTTTCAATCTGCATACTCATACTCAGATTTCGTTCATATTGGCACATCCTTGCAACTAAATTTTGTGGGCATTAGCTCAAACTCTTCATGGCTACTTGGAGATCATTTTAGGAACAAATTGGAGACTTGTGTTTTCAGGTTGTTATTTATTTTTAAAGTCTGATACACAGCAGCAAGGGTGACATTGGCATGATATTTTTGCTCATATCTCATCATTGAAGCATCCTATGGTTTTGGGCATTGTTGCATTTTGATCCTTCAATCCTACTGATCATTTCAAGTGCCAAGAAGTGGAGTTTTATTGCTACATTTATTTATTTAAAATATTTATAGGAAAGGGTAGGGTGGAATCACCAAGGAGGGGTGATTTCATGCTTGGAAGGCTTCAAAAATTTCAAGAAAAATCAGAGGTCTTCTTAATTCATTTTTTTGATCATTCACACTTCAAAAATCAGGTTCTTTGATGTTATTTGAGCTTGTATTGCATAATTTTCTGGGTACAAAGGTCTGAAGTTGTTGGCAGCCATGAGAGCACTTTGTTGAAGTCTTTTGGTAGTTGAAATTCAGTCATTGTATCATCTTTGCAAATTTAAATTGTAATCAGACTTTCATATCAGTACTATTCAGTTTTTAGACTTTAATACATTGAAGTATGTTTGCCAAGTGTTTGACAAATTGTCACTTGGTTGTAGGTTCTCATTTTGGCATAAATATTATTATTACTTGCACACCAAGTGTTTGTGTTAATGTCACTTTGTTATAGTTGCACATAGTCCATCTTAGGTTGCATCCAAAGTGTTTGTCATAATTCCTAATTGTTGTAGCTGCATACTACAAGTAGTTTTAGTCATCTATATACATCAAAAATACATAAAACAATTGTATTTCATCTTGGGAACATTCATAGTTGTCATTTGCAATCATTGTACCATTGTAAACATTCAAAGGAACCTCATTGTCAACAAGGAAATTAAAAATAAAGCAATCAGGAGTTCTTATCAGCTTATATCAGCGTGCACACCAACTGTTTGATAAAATTCCAAAGGCAGCAAATGAAGAGTTTTGAGTCAGAGCATCTTAAGTGTGAACATTGTCATTTTGGTCTATCCCTCTCCTTTAGGGTAAAACCCCTAGAAGTCTTAGAGGTCCCATAGCAACCAAAATCTTTGTTCCCCTTTTGGTGAACCTGACAATATTCCTTAAGCCTCTAATCAGCATTTTGAGGTTAGAATTGGAAAGGAATATTACAGTGGTATCAGAGCAGTTACCTGCCATCCTATGTTGGTGCAAAAACTAAAAGATTCAAAATTATGGCTTCTAAATTTGTTGATGAGATAATGGTTGCTTATGATGAGTATAGAGCACTTCCAGATAAGGTCAAAGATTGTCTAGACTTGGAACAATAGATGGAGCATTTGATGGATTATTGCAAGCAAAAAATAAAATCAAATAAATGCGAGCAGCCAAGTGTTGAGAGAACCTTGAATAATATCCAGCGAAAACTTATGCTTTCACAATAAAGATTAGCTCATAGCTTGCAGAAGTATGAAGATTCCATTTCAAGATGAACCTCATCACAAAGCAAAAATGAGAGACTAGGTGAAGTATCCAAAAGTCTCTATGATAATTTTGGTTTAAAATGTGATAATTTAGCAAATCATGATCTTCAATCTACAGGTGGACATGGGGTTGAAAATGAAGTGGTGGTTGACAAGGAAATTTTACATCATGCAAATAGTATGGTAGAACCCCAAAATGTTGATACCTTTAGCGCTCAAGAAGTTGTTATCAATCATGATAACAATTCTGATTGTTATGTCAAATGTCCTTCTCTTGAGCATAATGTTGGTTTAGATGTCATGAAAAGTGTAGAAAAGGTTGTGGGAGTCACTTTGAGCATTGACATGCAAGATATGAGTGTCAACCATGAGGATTGTTTGGAAAATATGACCCATCACAATTCTGATTTTCATGACAGCAATAAGATATCTTTGCATCAGCATGAGGCAATAGTGATTTTACAAGTGGATGATGTTTCTACAGAGTTTTTACATGTTGGTACTCAAGATTTGGGTACAAATGATGCAACTTAAGATGAAAATTCATACCACTATGAGTCTGATTTTTCATATCAAACCTTAGAAAACAAAACAGAAAATTTATTTATTGGCAATGAATCCTAGGATCATGCTTTGGATGGACATATAGTAACTTTGGTAGTAAAGAGTGTGAAGATATTGTCATAACAACAACTTCTACCTTGCTAGTTGAGCCATCCTATGAGGTACATAGCAGCAATACCTTGGATGATATTGTGTGTGAAGTTGATAGCACACACGATGTTGCTTTTCAGTCAGTGAACCATGGAGATTCATATCAACATGGAGTGATTGTACATTTGGTGAATAATCCATTATTCAAGCCAGATGTTGGATTAGTCTTTGATAATCCACTCTTCAATGTGGATTTCGATCACACTCCTAATACTAGTTCAAGGTTGAGCGATAATCACAGTGTTTGGGATCTTTCCAGTGCATTGGGATTCCAAACAAGGCTCATGAAAGACTTCATGATGCATCGGTGTGGATTGGCTCTGGGATAATACCATCCACTATGGGATGGAGAGTTTCCATCTTCAGAAGATGGGACTGGAGGCTGCGAGTACCTGACTCCATTGTTTGTAGGAGATTATTTGCAGGGACAGCAGTTAGTTATCCATCATGTTGATATATACTCGATAGGGTTTGCTTCTTCTATGTCAGAGATTTCATATGCATACATGGTTACAGGGTGATTATGGTGTTAGTGGCCATGATGGCTTGATTAGTCAGCACATCCATGGGATTTTGGCAGAGGATAGAGAGAGATATGGTGTAGCAAATACTTCCAGATGTTCTTATATCCACATGACAGATGGATGTGAGTTCAGAATGTATTGGAAACTAGGTGGTGACAGAGTTAGTGTTACAGTTTGGATGGGTCCCATGGGTTGGCTTCACCACATCTGGCATGGTGAAGTTGAGATCAATGTTGCGTAGCGGAAGTTTGAGGGTGTTTTACATGGAAGACTTCTATTTTGGATTTGGGATCTAGGTATGTATTGTTGGAAACTCTCCAGTATGTTGAGGGATCCTTTGTGTGCAACAAGGTTCCGATCTGGGTTCACTAGGGAGTATTGTTGCATGTTCATGGTGCAGTTCGTTTGTAGCTTTACTTTAGGGTCTCATATACATGAGTTAGGTTCGATGCATAGTTTCAGCGCGCATGGATTGGACAGTTGGTCAGTTATCTATTTATGCACTGTTGTGGTTGTTGGTGCTACAAGAGTTAGTTGGGGATGTGTGGGACATTTCATAGTTCTTCTTTTGGGCCTTTCAAGGAGTGGAGTTTCTTTGCAGTGGAGATTGCTTAGGGACAAGCAATTTTAGTGAGGGCAGAATGTAATATCCCTATTTTTTGTGAGCATCATTTTTTAGAGGATTTAGCCTATTCTTGATGCTCATAGGCTAATGAGCATGGTTAGGGGGTCTCCTTGAGGCAGTTACCTAGTCAGTGGACGGTTTCCTGGATTTAGTTGGATTGGAGAAATAAAGGAGATAATAATTAAATTAACTATTTGTAAGGTTATTAATTAAATAAATATTATAAAGTGACCTTATATTTAATTAATTTAATAAAGTGACTTAAATAAAATGTTATATCATAAAGTCACTAAAATAAAATAAAAGAAAATAATATTATTCTATAGAAGCTTCTTGAAGATGGATTGAAAAAGTATAAAGGAAGAACAAGCCAAGCTTCTAGGCATCCAGGAATTGACATTTGATTTTGAAGAACTTGTTTGGTGAAGGATCCAACTAGTGTTTCTTCCATTTCTAGCCATTGGGAACAAAAAATCTCATTGGTTATGCAATTTTGAGGTTGTGAAATACAGCTGAATTATTGCTAATTGAGTGGGCTTTATTTCAAAAGTCCAATTTGTGCTACATTGGAGGATATATAGATTTTTTTATTAGAGCTTATTTTCAGTCATTGGAGGGTTTCAATCTGCATACTCATACTCAGATTTGATTCATATTGGCACATCCTTGCAACTGAATTTTGTGGGCATTGGCTCAAACTCTTCGTGGCTACTTGGAGATCATTTTAGGAACAAATTGGAGGTGTTTCAAAGTTTTTGTTATTTTTTTTCTGAAGTCTGATACACAATAGAAAGGGCACCATTGGCATGATATTTTTGCTCATATCTCCTCATTGAAGCATCCTATGGTTTTGGGCATTGTTGCATTTTTTGGTCCTACCGATCATTTCAAGTTCCAAGAAGTGGAATTTTATTACTAAATTTATTTATTTAAAATATTACCAGGAAAGGGTAGGGTGGCATCACCAAGGAGGGGTGATTTCATGCTTGGAAGGCTTCAAAAATTCTAAGAAAAATCAGAGGTCTTCATTCATTTTGTTCATCATTCACACTTCAAAAATTAGGTTCTTTGATGTTATTTGAACTTGTATTGCATAATTTTATGAGTACAAAGGTCTGAAGTTGTTGGCAGTCATGAGAGTACTTTGTTGAATTCTTTTGGTAGTTGAAATTCAGTCATTGTATCATCTTTACAAATTGAAATTGTAATCAAACTTTCATATCAATAATATTCAATTTTTAGACTTTAATACATTGAAGTATGTTTGCCAAGTGTTTGACAAATTTTCACTTGGTTGTAGGCTCTCATTTTGGCATAAATATTATTATTAGTTGCATACCAAGTGTTTGTGTTAATGTCACTTGGTTATAGCTGCACATATGCCATCTTAGGTTGCATCCAAATTGTTTGTCATAATTCCTAGTTATTGTAGCTACATACTACAAGTAGTTTCAGTCATCTATATGCATCAAAAATACATAAAACAATTGAATTTCATCTTGGGAACATTCATAGTTGTCATTTTCAATCATTGGTACCATTGTAAACATTCAAAGGAACATCATTGGCAACAAGGAAATTCAAAAAAAAGCAATTAGGAGTTCTTATCAGCCTATATCAGCTTGCACACCAACTATTTGATAAAATTCCAAAGGCAGCAAGTGAAGAGTTTTGAGTCAAAGCATCTTAAGTGTGAAAATTTCCATTTTTTTCTATCCAAGTGGGTGTAAAAAGATGGGTATCCAATTTGTGGCCAATTTACTTTTGTATCCCAAAATAGCGAAAACACGAGTGCATTATAGTAAAATATGCTCGCGTTATGGCTTGGTAATGATAGATCCTAGGATCAGTCATTACCAAGCCATAACACGAGTGTGTTTATGTTTTAAATTTCAAAAAACATAAGTTGACATTTACATATGGATGTTTACTTTCTTATACTTTAAGTTATATCTCATGTATATAGTTTCAGGATGTTTGAGAGATGTTTCGGATCTCTAGGAGTTATAATGCAAATTCTAATTTTTGGAAGATCTCAAACATTTCAGACTTAGTCAAATTTCAGTAATCAGCATGTCAAATTTTAGTAATCAATAGGTCAAATTTTAGTAATCAGCAAGTTGTATCATCTTCCTCTCTCTATCTCCCTCATTTTTCATCTCTTATGCTCTAGACCTCTCTCTCACACTATCTCCTTCCCTCTACACTTCTATCTATCTAACCTCTCTCTCCCCCTCCATCCCTCCCTCCTTTCCTCCTTCCCTCCTTCCCTCTC
>VDFB02289421.1:0-86517 GCA_007258455.2 Sequoia sempervirens
ATATATTAAGATATATATATATATATATATATTATACGCCGAGAGATATCATTATCGAGGTGTATTTTTTAAATTCAAAAGAGAAAAAAAGAAAAGAAAAAAAATGCGGAGATAATGATATCTCTTGGCATATATATATATATCTTAATATATTAAGATAGATAAGCTTAGTTTAACCTCATGCATTGAAATCTGTGAGTTTTTTATTTAGCATTTCATTGATTTATATTTTCAATATTTGTTTTTTCTTTCTGATTGATTTATTTTGTGATCAAATATTTGATTTATCTTAAATATTTTTATTTATTTATTTAATATTTTTTAATTTAGTTAATTTTATTTATTTATTTGGTCTTTTTTAATTTTTATTTATTTATTTATTTGGTCTTTTTTAATTTATTTGAATCTTTATGATAATTTTTCTATTTATCTTTTATCTTTGATCTATTTATTTCATTTTTTAATTTGTCTATGGTAAAGATTCTCAAAATCTTTCTAATTTCTTTCTAATTTATCTTTGATTTCTATTCGTGATTAGATTCATTACTTTGATATTTTAATCAAATCTTTGTGATCAAATCTCTAATTTTCTTTTTTGATTGATTTATCTTTGATTTCTATTTTTATCAAATATCTTTGATTTATTTATTTGATATATTTTTTTATTTTTTTGATTTAATTATTGAATCTTTTAATTAACTTATTTTTAATGTGAGATTTATTTATTTGAATTTTTAATTTATTTTATAATAACTATTTTCAAATCTTTGTTTTGATTTTTTTGTTTCATGGAATCTCTTTGTTTTGATTTCTTTTGTTTCATGAAATCTCTTTGTTTTGATTTTTCTGTTTCATGAAATCTCTTTGTTTTGATTTTTTATTTCATCAAATCTTTGTATTGATTTTTTTGTTTCATCAAATGTCTTTGATTTTGAATGATTTTTTTTGTTTGTGTTGAGGCCCTGCATTCACCACACAACCCAGTTCCAAGAAACTTAGTTACTCTTTGCAATTTTGTTCTATGTTTTGAATGAGTGTTGTTGCTCATTACAAAATTTATGTTGTCTTTGACTTAATACCTATGGCTTTCTATGTTATCCTTAACAATTAGTTTTTTTTGTTGAATTTAATGGCAGAATTTACATTTTGAATGTCTTTGGCTGGAGAGATATTGCATTTCTTGTCATGAAATTGTATGTTTAGGCTACTGATGGGTCTACAACAGAAGAGAAGGAGAGTGCTTTGGTTTGGCATCATCGTGATGTAGACCCATGAGACTGCACTCTAAGGATTCTTCAGGGTTTGGCTACAACTTTTGATCAAGCAACCAAGAATTCATCAGCTCAAGTAGCTTTTGACCATTTTACAAATTAACCTAGATGCTTTGAAGTTTCTAAATTTTTAGGTATCTACTTGATGTAATTAAATATTGTGTTCTGGTTGAGTGTCTTTTGTATAGCTCAATTTTGTGTTTTTTTCCAACCTAATTAAATGTCCTTGGTAGGGAGGGCATGCTCCATGCCACTACTAAAACTTGATGTTGCTAGTTGATAGGCTTTCATACTTTTGATTATGCAAGGCATTTCCTTTCCTATCATAGCAGGATGTTGGGTATTGAGTATCAATATTATGCTTGTGGGCATACATATGGGACAACTTGAATCTGTGTCAAGAATCTTGCTGACATGGATTTGAGAGAATTGAGGGATCAATTCAAGTGAAAAAAGGTGGTGCTTGGCGTGGATGACATGGATATCTTTAAAGGCATTAGCTTGATGTTCTTGTCCATGGAGCAGTTGCTTAAGTCGCATCCTGAGTTGAGAGGCAAGGTTGTTTTGGAGCAATTTGCTAATCCTGCAAGGAGTTTAGGCAAAGATGTTGAGGAAGTGAAAGATGAGACACATTCTACTACAAAGAGAGTCAATGAGACCTTTGCAAGATTGGGTTATGAGCGCATAGTTTTGATAGACATACCTATTCCTTTCTACGAAAGAATTGCATTCTACACTTGATTGCAGAATGTGTTGCGGTAACTACAACTAATGATGGAATGAATCTCACCCCATATTAATATATTCCCTTTCAGCAAGGGAGCTCCAAATTAGATGACACACACAGAGTATGTCCAAGTGCTCCGAAAAAGAGCATGCTACTGGTGTTTGAGTTTATTGGATGATCACCTTCTTTTGGAATGAATCTTACCCCATATGAATATATTGCCTATCGGTAGGGGAGCTCCAGACTAGATGACTCACACAGAGCACGTCCAAATGCTCCTAAAAAGAGCATGTTACTAGTGTCTGAGTTTATTAAATGCTCACCTTCTTTAAGTGGTGCTATCAGGGTCAATCCTTGGAATATTGATGTTGTAGTTGAGGTCATGAATGTCGACATTTCCATTCTTGAGGCTGAAGTACAATTAAGTTCATACGAGGGTTTCAATGTTATGAAAACTATAAAGAGTAAATATTTATCTATGACGAAATTGACAAACTATAGCCTAAACAACAATCTTTCCTGAAATTACCTTGACCCTAAAAGAAAAACTCCCCCATATATTCAATTTCAAACTTGAAGCTCCAGTAAGAAATGAAGAGCATAGAGGGCTTATTAAGTGTCCAAAAAAATAGAATTTTTGTAGCAAATTCAATGAAGATGTGTAGCTGCTTTGCGCTATTTTTAAAAATATTTTTTAATTCTTTTATGTTGAAAGTATAACTTGTGGCTAAAAAATGAAACCATCAAACCTCACCAATCATGAACAATAGAAATATATGTACAAAAGATTAAATGGCATTGGTTAATACAGAAAAGGGAGGCCCCATGGACTATAAAGCCATGCAGTCATGAATATAGAAGAAAACACACACTCAAGCAATAGGGTGGATGCAAACCTAAGATATATAAAGCATAACCTTTTTCTGCCTCAAGAGCTTCGCGAGTCTTGTTGCTGCAAAGTTTGGGGAGGCACATGCTACCTTTAACTCTGTAAACTACGAACTATACTAAGCGATTGCATGTGAACAAGAAGAATGATGTCGATGCATTAAATGTACATAAGATTAATTAAAATGAATTATGAAAAATATTTCGCGAAGTTAAAGTTGATTGGTAGGTTTAGGGGTTTCTGGCTGGGCCCTGTAGAGCTTCATCGTTGGATTTCTGAGATATGGCACCCAATTTTGGAAGGTGATGTATAGATTTATTCCACTGCAAAAAGGTTCTTTGTGGTGGTTTTTGACAATGAAAAGGATAGGAAATTTGTGCTCTATTATTATCAAAGGAGTTGGGAGGAAAAACACATGCTCATGTTGAAACCATGGCATCCAACTTTCAACCTAAACACGAAATCCTTTGGGTTGGTTCCTCTTTGGGTTAGAATTCCTAACCTCCCATTACACCTTTGGTTAGATTCATGCTTTGAAGCTATAGGCAATAAGTTAGGGAAATTTTTGGGAGTTGATGAGGGTTCACTTAATTTTTTGCACACTACATTTGCATGCATCTTGATTGAAATGGACATTACAAAGGATCTCCCTACAACTGTATCTTTGAAATATTCTAGAGGAGATTGGTTACAACTGCTTGACTGTGAAGGATTGTCATTTCATTGTCGCAGTTGTTTCAACATGGGCCATATTGCTAAGCATTGCTCCAAGAGAAAGCAGATAGGGAACTTGGTGGAAAGAAGCTTCCCCCATCATTATTCAGTGGAAAAAGTAGATTTCGCTAGTAAAAATTTGAATAAGAACCCAATTACTACAACTTCATGTGAACCCCCACAGAAGGAACAAATGTCTACGAAGGGTATTTCATCTGGGGTGGTATAGGGCTATGTACCTAAAGGTGAGCTAGGTGAAGGGTTGAAATGTTTGTGCCTAGTGTCTTCAAAGGGAAGTAGCATATCAACTAAGGATATAAAAGAGCCTACATGGACAAATGATCAGGAAGAAATGTGGCACAAGGTACAAGAGAAAAATAAGAAGAGGGATATCGCTTTAAACATGATTTTGCGCTCCCATGATAAAAGAAAAAGTCATAAATAGGCAGCAGTAGTGGGTTTGAAGTGTTCTGCTACAGATTTTGTACTGTTCTTCAATTGTTAAGTGTGTTTAAATGTCAGGAAGGGGGACATAAATTGGGTAGATTTTGTGGAGGTTTTTCTTTTTTTGCTGGAAGTTTCTTATGGATGTGATTACTAGTTTTAATACTCTTTAGATCAATAAAAATCTTGCAAGGTCTCCCTGCCTTTACCTATAATATATATATATATATTTGTTTTTATAATATAAATACAAACATAATTAAGTTTAATTGAAAAAATAAATAGTATTTATTTAGTTCATTATTGGAAGAAATATAAGTAAATTAAGGTTTTGATAAAAAAAATGTCACATGGTCAAAGCAGAGTAGGTGAGCATAGCAACAAAGACTACTGAAGGGTGTAAGAGGATGAGGAATTTGGCTAGAGCTAGGGCAAGATGGTTGCAGGAAAATTTATCATTGGTGGGGATGGAGCAACTACCAAGCAAGGCATAGAGGCATGTTTGACAAAGGAAGGGGGAGAAATAACTGGGCAGAACCCAAAACCCTAATTTGCAAAATCTAGTGATAAAAGGTAATGCAATCCCCCTTAATAACAAACCACTAGATAAGTGTATTGCTTTTGTTTTAGAGAATTCAACATGGAAGAATAGAATTGCTAAGTTAAAAGAAAATGCTTTTTCATAAAATGGGTGAGAGATTGGCCATAAAAGGGAAAATTTCTACACTGGTGCCATAAGCATTGGGGTAGAGATATTATTTTGAAATTGCTACCAAGATGCTTTTTCATGGTGGAATGCCACAAAGAAGGGCAAAAAGGATATAGCTTGAGGGGAGGTCCATGTTTGATGGATGGATCAAGATTCTTCATCAAATACTAGGAGTTAAATTTCAATCCTCTAAGGTAGGAGGTCGAAAAGGTCCAACAATAGCTAAGGTTGTATAATTTTTTGTAGGATTGCTAGAATTAGGAAACCTTCGAAGAAATTGGGAATAAAATAGGGACATTCACTAATGTAGATGATAAGATTGAAGAAGGTGATTTCAATATCTATGTGAGGATTTTTGTAGAGGTGGAATTCAATGATTAGATCCCTTCAAAGATTGAAATTTTATTTGAAATACGAGTTTGGATATAAAAGGTAGAAAAGAATATCCCATCATAGAGGTGTCATTCATGCATATCATATGGACATCTATCATAAGATTGTCTAAAGAAAAAGGAGAATAAATTTGTGAACAAAATGCTAAGTTACTTAGAGAACGAAGCACCAACAAAGCCAAAGAAGGTGTGGTCTATGGAAAATGAAATGGGGGGTTCAAGAAATATGAAGGAATTGTCTGGGGATGGTTTAGAAGTAAAATAGACATAATCAAATTACACCCCTAGGGATCAATGGAAAATGTAGGTGAAACAATACAAAGGGAGGATACAAAGGTCCTACTCTAGGAGAAAGATAAACATAAGGAGGGTGCACCAGTGGTCAAAAGCCTACCTCCCATCCAAAAAAGGAATCTTGCAATGAAGGAGGAAAACAAAGACAAAGATAAGGAAATCATGAGAGAAGAATTACCATCTAAAGATGATGGCGATATGGAAAGTGAGGAAGATGATATAAAATACTTAGAGGAGAGGTTGATAGAGCAATTAAAAACAAAGATGAAGAAACCAAAGATATGAGACAAAGGTGGATGAGGAAGGAAAATAAACAAAGTGAGAATAGAAACTGCGAGGAATGTAAAAGGACAAAGAAAACTAAGATCAAGGAAGGGAGGGCCCCTTCTTGAGGAGTTATAATTATCCTAGCATGGAACGTTAGGGGATCAAATGCCACTGAAAATAGTGTATTCTAAAGCACTAAATTGATTGAGAAAATATGATATATTCTTGCTCCAAGAAAACAAATTGTCAAAGGAAGAGGTGAAGAAACTATTAGGAAACTAGAAGAAGTGGTAAGGTATTTTTTCTCCCATAAACAAGGCTTTAAATGAATAGGAATCCCTTGGGACCCATATAAGGTGGCAATGGAAGAAATCTAAGAAAATAAATATATAAATTATGCAAATTTAGTTTTCTTCCACAAAATGTGGGTTTTTACATAATCAATATCTATGGTTTAAGTGGGGTTGTACAAAGGAAAGAAGTCTAGAACCACTTATCTATAAATTTCCAACAATTATAGAATGAGATCTTCTTAATAGAAGGGGATTTCAATATGATCATTTGTCAAGAGAAGAAAGGAGGTATCCCAATAAGTGACAAACCTCTAAGAAATTTTCAAGACTTTGTTCAAGGAAACCTTATAATGGACATGCAAACAAGGAATGGAATATTCACATGGTCAAATAGGCACAGGGATAATTTCTTTTTGGTTGAAAGATTAGATATATTCCTACTTGGTGATGAATGGAAAAACACTAACCTAAGTGTGAAATCAAAAATCCTGCCCTTGAGCAAATTGGATCACTCTCTAATACAACTCACCTTCTCCCTAGACTATAATTCAATGTGTTTCCCTTTCAAGTTCAAAAAAATATGGCTCAAGGACAAGGATTTGGAAACAAAGATGATGGAATGGTGGAAAAATTTCCCCTACATTAGTGGTTCAAAATGATTCAAAATTCTCAAGAAACTCTCTTGCATAAAAGGAAAGCTAAAGGAATGGAATAAACATCATTTCAAAAACATCTTCGAGGAGAAAAAAGTTGTTGAGATAGAAATGGAAATGTTGAATGAGTTTGTGATCAGGGATGGGATGTACCAAAACACATACATCAAGGAAAAATAACTCAAAGTGAAATACTCAAAAGTGCTACAAAGAGAATAAATATTTTAGCGCCAAAAATTCAGGGAGAGCTAGCTAAAAGGAGAAATAAACACAAAATATTTCATGTTATTACGAAAGCAAAATGTGTCATAAATAGGATTGCAAACATCAATAATGAAGTCGGGTCAAAGTGTGAATCTTGGGAGGAGATTGGTGGAGAAGCAGTCAAATACTTCACAAATCTTGTCAATTCCAATATGGAAGTTGTAGTTAGGGTGAAAAATCTCAAATCAGGGTAAACGTATAAACATCAATAATAAAACCCTAACAAGCACAATGAAGCACTAGACAACATGAAAATAAAAATGAGGAAAAAAAACGCAGACCGATATCCATATTATGCTTGATTTATCTCCACCACTCTTCTCAACCTCACATAAGAATGCAAGACTTTGAAGGTTTGATTGTTGGAGAAATGTTGGTTGCTCAATTCAGCAACATAACGATATGATGAAGGTGATAGATGGAGGATGATAGATAGAGATGGATGGAAGATTCAAGAATGATTTTGATAGCATGAGGATGCTTGAAGAATTGAATCCCCCCTCAAATGGCTTTTGAGAGGATATATTTATAGAGATTTGATGTGGACAAAGATAAGATTTGACAAAGATTTGATTTTTGACAAAAGAGGAAATACGACAAGATAAGATAAGATAGAAGGATTTGATTTTCTATTTTAAAGGAAAATAAATCCTGAAAAAGGATGAGAAGGATAATGAAATGATAAATTTATTAAATAATGATAAAGCTTTATCTAATAAAGGATAGGGATGATGTGGAAAGATAATTAAATAATGTAAAATCATTATTTAATTATAGATGAAGGTAGAAAAGATAATTAAATAAAAATAATAATTTAATTATAGGAGAATGGATAAATGACTAATTAAACAATTAAAATCATTATTTAATTAGAGAGGATAAATGGTCATGAATAATTAAATAAATAAATATTTATTTAATTATATAAGAAGGGATTATGGATAAATAGGGAATAAATGAAATTAGTCAAATAAATAAAATTTAACTAATTAGGTGATGACATGGGTACCTAGGGAAAAGAATACTACAAGATGTCCAAATGATGTAACGTTGCGACAAGGTATTGTGAGAGGACATTTTTGGTGATCTACATTTTGCCCCTTTTTGAGATGATGTTCAAAATGATGAGATTTGTGTCGAGTAACATCATTTCAAAGAAGCTAAGGTATGGATAGAGGAAAATGGATGATGATAGAAAGATAGGATGATGGTGACATGGGGAAAATGATGGGATGATAATGATGATATAAAAATAGGATGATAATGGGATGATGATGCCCTCTTGCGAGTATAGGTGGGTTGAACAAACATGGGTATGCTCTCGAAATGAAATGAAATGAACATTATAGATTTGAATCCTAATAGGGGGGTTGAACTTTTGGGATTGCAGACCACTAACTTTTGGCTTTAGATTCATGGATTTTTTCTTTGAGGTCCTTGTATTTTGAAGATTAAATTTTGGAACATAGATGAACATTAAATTTTGGATTTCTAAGTATTGAGATTTTTGGATCTAGGGATATTTTTGGGAAATTCCTAGGGTTGGGATCGTTTAGCTATGGAAATTTGAGACATTTGGTTGGGTTTCATGAGATAAACTAATGCATCCAAGTCTATTTTAAATCCTTCTTTATGGTTTGCGAGGGAAATATTATCTTGGATTCCCATGAGTGTGTTAATAACTTAATCATTATGGAATAGGTCAAATGGTGTGAGTTTTTTGGACTTAGTTGATGGATTCAAGAGGTTGAATGTTGTGTAGTTTTATAGTATGTCCAAACTTTGACTTTTTAAAGATTCGACCAAAACTTATTCATGGTACCCCTTATAGTTGAGCAAAAAAATATCATTTGTTGCTTGTACAATATCATATTTTTGTTTAAAATAAATTTTATATGCAACCAAAATGGACCAAATACCTATTGGTAACCATAAATATTTCTTATCTCTAGCTTTTATATTCAACACTAGTGGACCAATAGTTGAACACAAAAAAACCATTTGTTGTCATAAAAACAACACATAATTATTTAAAAAATTTGAAATGGTGCTGGGCAGGAGTTCGAAAGACGTCCAACAAGAAACTATTTTTTAAAACGATGTTGTGAGTGTGTGCTTGGTCGAGGCTTTGCAAGGGATTGACCCCTCTGCTCCTCCTTCGATGAATGGGGATCCTCTGAACGTGCTACAGGCTGGTGTGGACGGTTTTCCACTAATTGGAGTGCAGGCAATGGATGTTGTTGTGCAGGGTTGCTTGGGCGAGGACCCTGTTCCCCCTCCTCCTAATGCTTTTGGCTACCTTTAGAAGTCCTTTGAGGCTGTTTTAAATTCTCATTCGTAGACTGCTCTAGCTCAGGTTCAGCCTTTTCCTTGCACCCATGCATTCCCTATTGTGGTTTGTGGACCAAAAGTTGCTAAGAATGAGGATTTTTATGTGCATCAGGGTGTGGTCTATAAGTTTAATGGCTTGTGGCCCTCCCTTCCTGATCTCCATAAGTGGGTTTCAGATTCCTGGAAACCTATTTTTTTGGGTAGATTGATCTTTATCCCAACACTAGAGGTGTTTTCTTTGCTACCTTTTCTTCCTTTGAGGATTGAGATAGAGTGTTGGACAAGGGATGGATGTGGGATATTCATTCTTTGTTCCTTCGGCCTTGGTCTCACTCCTTCAATCCTCTAACAGAGTCATTGACTATCAAACCGATTTGGGTCTGACTGCCAAACCTCCCTCTCCAGTTTTGGGAGGATTCTTGTTTTGAAGCTATTAGCAATGTCATTGGTTGTTTTTTGAAGGCAGACTCTACATTCTGGGATCTTGGGCATACTATGGTGGCTCGTATTTTAATCAATCTGAACATCTCCAAACCTCTCCATGGTGATGTGGTCTTGATGGTGGAGGACAGACCTTGGAAGCAGCTTTTGGACTATGAGGGGCTCCCTTTTCAATGCAGGAGATGTTTCTTTGTTGGTCATTTGGCCTCTAGTTTCCCTTTTGCTTGCCGCAAGGGCACTGCTACCTAGTGGAAGGATGCTCTCACAGACCATCTCACGGTGGGCTTTCCCTCTTTGGATGGTCCCTCCCGAGAGGACGTCCCTTCCTTGACTAATTCTTCCTTGGAGGTTGTGTCTCCCCAGAATCCTCCCCCAACTATTTCTTTTGTGGACCAATGTTGCCCCAATTTGCTGTCATTGTGTCAACAGAGCCTACCTATCCCTTGTTGAACACTTTTGTTGATCCTCTATTGTTGTACCAACAAAGCCTGCCTATCCCTTGTTGAACACTTATGTTGATCCTCCAAATGCTCCTAACTCCTCTTTTACGTTGTTAGCTTCATTGCGTGATGACTCTTCATCCATAATGGTTTTTGAGGAACTACTCATCTCACCTCGCTCAATGGACTTTGTTTCCGAGCCTTCCTGGTTTGTTGTGCAGAGAAAGAAGGGACTCCCCAAACCGCAATCTCGGGTTTTGGGAGTCAAATCTGTCCCCCGAGTTTCTGGGGTTGTCTAGCCCTCGTCCTTTGTTCAATATGCAGTTTGTTGACTATTCATGTCTTGTTTTTGTTTTCTAGTTCATGTTCTGTTTTGAACTAGCTTATTTTTGGCCCTGAGGGCTCTCCATGTAAAGGCTACAACACCCTGCAAATGCTACTTACTTTATCAAAAACACATAATTATTTAAAATATAACTTATATCAAACAAAAAAGGACTAATAGTTGAACATACTTTTTCAAAATCCTTCAAATTTAATGAGAAAATACATGGTATTTATTGTGCTCACCTTTTATATTTATGATAAGACAAACTATTAATATGAAATACTCTGATGCTTGTACATTGCTACCCCAATAGTTGTACACATAAGAACAATATTTTTTCACTATGATCACAATACTTGATTAAATGGGTGTCTTGTTTTATCAAATGAGCATTTAATTTTATGACACACTTATAGTGGATAGTTATGATATTTATTTCACATGTATTTATGTATTTTGATTAATATGTGAAATGAATATATACAAAATATAATTTTAATTCACTCTAGTACTCATATGAATAATCACAATTCACTACAGGACTATTAGACCATGCACAACTACTAGCCCCTCTTCCCTAATCTTTATGATTATTTGCATCGAAGATCAAAGAATTTATTGGAAGCTTGGCACTCTTTCACACGACCAAACAAACAACACACATAAATAATGGCAATCCTTCTAAGGAAGTGAAAATAATTGATTTGGCTCTTATGTAGCACTTGTGACTTGAGCCGCCATTTGAAAGCAAGCCCAAAAAAATCCACTTTCCATAATTACAGCTTTGCACTTCATTTTAAACTTGACAACCCAAAAACATTTACAAAATTTCCCGAAGCAATGGATACCTCTTTCAATGCACTGTGAAGCAATCAGGGGGATTTCAAACCAACATCTAAAGAAAACCTTTGATATGCTACACATACTCAAAGTGACCCTAGGTGAAGGTATTTTGGTGGTAGACCATTTATAAAGTCAATTAGGGTGCTCTTGGATGCAATTAAGTTGAAGGAAACTATCAACAAATCACCATTGCCTTGGTGAATTCGCAATGGCATGTTGGTTGGAAATAGGTGTTGGTTGTAGCAGTCTCAATTCTAGGTTTCCCTCCGAAGATCAATGCCTAGCGAATAAATGTTGGGTACATCACTAGCCCCTAGATTCTCTTCATGCCAATCGAAGGACTCTCTTAAGCAACGATGAAGCACAAATCTATTCCAAGCATAAACTTTTGAAGTGTGCTAGTGGCATCATCCCCATCACTTCCATTGACTAGTCTTTTGCACTTATACATGAGGAAGCTTGGATCGAAACAATTTGGGATATTGAATAAGCAGCACCATAGCAAGGTCAGATTTTGTTAATATTGACCCTCAAAACTGTGTAATTTAAGTAACATGATCGTCTTTTTTTAGCTTGGAAGGAATGTTTATTCCTCATCTAGACACCTATTGTATGACAACTGTCCTCTCGTAAGAAGTGACACTTAAATTTCTCAAACTTTATAACACAAAGGTCATAATCCGCATGGCCTGTTTTCAGTGGCCAAAATATACATATTTATTATATTGGTAAAATATAATTTCATTTGTAATCCTTTTCTTATTAATAATTACACAATATAATATCCTACACATATCTATAATTATGCTTTTCACTTATCATACTACTAGTATACATATATTAAATATTAATATATATATAATATGTCAAGGAATATAAAATTTCATGGGACCTTGTGCTTAAATAGATACTTCACTTATCATACTACTAACATACATATATTAAATATTAATATATATAAAATACATCAAAAGGTATCATTTTTTCTGGGAATATAAAAATTCATAATACCTCATACTTAAAATAGATATAAGTAGATTTCAGGATTACTTGCTCTAAATCACATAGCTAAATTACTGATTCACTGTCCCAAGGCCCCAGTTCCCGTTCCGGTTCGACCCAGGTTCCGGGTCTGAATCCGGTCCCTTGTGGGTTCGGACTCGATGAAGCAAGGAAGGTAAACTTTGATTTCCTACAGGACAGCAAGTAGGAGAGATCAAGGCATCACGAGGAAGAACTTCCATGAGGCTTAAAGCAGGCTTTCCATAGTTTGCAATGTGTCAGATTGTGATGGCCAAGAGAAGAACAAGGTCAGAGTATGAATGTGTGGGAGATGTTGCCCACTTGGCTACTGCCACAGGAGGAGAATTAATAACTTTAGGCTCATCTGAAGATGGAGAATTCTTTTACTGAGGTAGGAAGGATGTATTCTTTCCTACAAGGTAAGGCAAGAACTGAGAGGAGTGAAACGAAAAAGGACTTGTTGGCTGATCCTCTCAGATACTTTATGAAGTTAATAGAATATTTGCAAAGAGGGCAGATCAATTAAAAAGTGGGGGTATCTCCAATATTAACCATAAGGCAAAGCAGTCGAAGATAGCGATGGGTGAGTTTATATATGTCCAAATTAGGAGTGACCTTAGTTACAATACCACTGCCAAGTGGCTCTATACTCCAGAAATTGGCTTGTCAGTCAAAGAAAACAAGCAACGTCAATTCTTCAGGGACCTATAGTGAATTTCACACTTGAAATTCGCATTTATAATAAAAATTCACTATGAAACTACATGCTTCGTTTGAGTTGCCATTTGTGAACTTTTTGCCGGGGTTTTCACCAAGCACCAAGCCATTTCTTACTCGTTAGCTTACTGAGTTGTCAAGATCCCTCACGGTACAACTACAGAATTCCAGATTTAAGTTCGAACAACCAAAATGGCCTTACAGAAGTGAAAATGGAGAGACTTGTGAAGGACATCATTCAAAGGCTGACAAGAAATTTAATCCATCAGAATAGGACTTGGTACCCTTTCCTTCTATCTTCCATGTTTGTTCTGCAAAACAGAGCAATAGCTGATAGTATAGACTGTAAATAGTTCGGCCATATATGATTTTCGGTGGTTAAAATTTTATAATTATAAGTTTATCGAAATGAAAAAACTGAATGCAAAAAACAGTTGAAGAACAGAGAATACATTATATAAATAGAACCAAAATTTGACGATCATATATGTTTTATGTACCTTCAGTGTAGAACAATAGACTTGCCATATTAGTTGTTTGTTTGTATGTATATTTTTAAATGGAGGTTATGGAGAAACAGTTGCGTGTTAGTCTGATACAATGTACTGAGGCAATATTAATTGTTTGTTTATGACACATGTTTAATGGAGGTTATGGGGAAAAAGTTATGTGTTAGTCTGGTCAATGCACTGAGGCAATATTAGTTGTTTGTTTGCAACACATGTTTAATGGTGGTTATGAAGAAACAGTTATATGGCACACATTACCCTTATTCATCATGGATCAGAGAGGTTACATGTGTGGTTAGTTAGTTAGGGTTTATATCACTACTACTCGGTTTGTGTTGGATTATTCAGAAAATATCTTCTGTTTCTCTATTGTGTTTCTTTGTTTCTGACATATTTTAGTTCAATCTATCTTGACATTTTGGTCATGTACAGGATAAGCTTGATTCTGTAATCCTGGTAATCGATATAAAAGCTTCTTTCTTTTACTTGGGATCTAAAAGCAAAAGAGTGAATTTTTAGTATCATGAAAGAAGACTACTACCTGGTTCTCTGATTACATTTTTTTTATCATGAAAACTGAATCACAAAGTTAAATAGAGAGACTGTGTTAATGTCCACCAGTGACCAAAAATGCATCGCCCATCTTCAGAAACTCTCAACTTACCTTCTTAGCACTTGATGTTGAAGTTTCTTCCTCAGCCATAACACATATCTCTGTGGTACCTGATGTCAAAGCTTCATCCTCACTACTCAAAGAAGCATGATTGTTACGCATAACTGAACCATTCTCAACATATGATGAGCTCTCTTTGTGCTGAATCTGCTGATGCTGATGCTGCTGCTGCTGTTGTTGTTTTTCTACTCCTTGGACTGCCGAGATGGCTACAGAGGATTCCCCTGGATATTCAACCTCTTTTGTCACTATATCGGCTCTTGAGACATTTTTCAATCCAGAAACTTCTCCAGTTGATGAACAATCTTCAGCTGTATAAGATATCGATGTCAATCCAGGGACCAAAACCGGAACTCCTCCGTTAAATCTCCCCTCTTTCAACGATGCGAGCTCTAGTCTCTGTCAATCCAGGGACCAAAACCGAAACTCCTCCGTTAATCTCCCCTCTTTCAACAATGCGAGCTCTAGTCTCTGCAAACTCTTCTTGTGCTGAACTAACATATGTAGAGAAACGTAATTTGCTGCTGCTGATAAATGGTTAGTAGAGAATAAGGTTCTTTCTGTCACTTTTATTGTACAGGGAGTGGGAGATTTGAAAGCTAAACATGCAAGACTTACAACTTGAATGTGATGTGTTACATTCTGCTGCACTTGCTGGTGCACATCTCCATTTTGAATTGTGGCAGCACAGTTGTACAGGCAGCAACGACTACTTTTGGCATCACCATTCTCTCTTTGATTGCTGGAACACATCATTTTTAATTTGAATTGTTTTTCTTTACACAGGTTCTTTCCACCCGTGCTGTGACTGTAGAACACCTCTCGGCGTAATAATTAATTTCTTTTTTCTATATTTTAGTTTTTATTTTTCTCTTTTGACTCTTGATGTTCGTGTTGATCCTTCCCCACCTTTTTTGAAGGCCCCTCTAATCTTCTCTTCAATGTAATCATGAACCGAAACATATACAATCTCCACGAGCACTCTTACTCTTCCAGTTTTTCAATTGTCAATATGCAGTTGGCTCCCAATTCTTCTTATTTCCGCCAAAAACTTCCCGTACTTGATATAAGATAAGATGGTCATCGTACGCAATCCTTATTCATCTTTCCAATCAATTAATATGGTTTTTGGTGCAAACGCAGCAGAAAGCGATATAAAAGCGTACGTTTGCGTACAAGCTACAATACAATGCTAGTGTCAGGGCATCGTCGTGTCGAAAGCGGTGGGACAATGTTGTTGTCATTTTTTCTAATGATAACAGTTTACTTTCAACTCATTTCAATTATATGTTTTACTGTTCTTTCAACTAAGTATAGACAGAAACAATAAGTAAATATAACAAATGTTGGAAGGGAAAGATTAGGGTCCGGGTTGGTGAATTATTTATCGAATGTAGATCCTGATAAAAAGGCACCGATATATGAATCAAAAGCTAATTCACGAAAGCAATCAACTATACATACAGATCAGAACACACCGATATATGAATCAAAGGCTGATTCATGAAAAGCACTTGCTGCGCAAATGCAGTCGGTCCATAGCACCACATGGGAACATAGACATACCAAAGCTCTAATGCCAAATTATGGCCAGAGCTCAAAACACTCAATCGCATCCTTATAAGACTGGTCTATACACCAAACAAATTCACCACCTCTTTACGAAGTTTATCCTCAACAATATAACTGAATTCAATTGAAAGAAACTGTCACGTTCGATATATATATATATACTCAGTTTGACTGACCTTTTCACGCTTGAGAACAGATAACAGTAGTAAATCTTTAATTCACTAATAACACAAAAGTTTTTTGTCGCATACCATGTTGCAGCTACGTATGATAATCCACCCCACAGCCATCCAATATAAGTAGGGATTAACTAAATATTTGGGAAAGAAGTCTTTCTATAAAGACTACACAGAAGAAACTCGTGGTTACAAACTTACATCTATGCATTGTTGACCCAGTGTCATTAAATTTAAATTAAATAACTCATTTAGCAAAAGGTCCTTATACAAAGACTTCACAGAAGGAATTCTTGGTTACTTCCGTGCATGATCGAACAAATTGAGTTACTCTGTCATGTGCCCCACTGTAATCCAATATTTAAATAGAGCTCCCTAAATATTTGGAAAAAGGTCTCTCTATAATTATTACACAGCAGCAACTAATAGTATATCTATGCATAGTTGAAATAATTTGGAACGATGTGGGTAGATAATGCAAACAATGGAATCATAAGCACACTTAAAAGGCCTTAAATCTCATTATAAACATGAAATAGCGGCATATGGTCTTTCGATATTTCTGTACAACCCCAAAACTGCACTAGTGAATACATTTATAAAAAGAAAGCATGAATCTTGGTTTAGTAGAGAACCCAACAAAATTGAATATCTTGGCAGTCTGAAGAGATTACAATCCACTAGACAGTTTGAGTAATATTATAGTGCCGAAGCACACTGGACTGAAAGCTAGAAATGCTAGATGTGGTGATCTCTGTCTGTAAGCATCTACTAGTTATCACTACTGTAGAAGCACAACTTGCTGCCCTTCTATCCCATTACATGGAGGATGCATAAATATATAGACTCCATTGTCTGTAGTGAAAGGTTTATCAGTATTTAATATAATCAAGTTCAAGCAATTTCCAACCAATTAATTCCAAAGCATCAAAAGTGTGCCATGTTGGACCATCGCCGAGTTAATTCTCTTTAAACAAAAGTCCATTCTCAGATAAAATTAAAATTAAAAAATTGGAAAAAAATCATTAAAGGTGAGATGCGTCAGCATCAAGCCTGACGGACATTTATCAATATTTTTCCAAATGCAAATTAAAACTTTGAACAGAACTAGGAGCCTCATAGCAAAAATAATTGCCCGCCATCTAAACCCTCATACTTTATACACTGCTCTCAATCTATACTACCTTTTAAAAATATACAAAATTAAATTAAATTAAATATCTGGCCTGTTGGGGAATGCCGCATTCAAATGAACTGACAGTAAATGATTTATATCTCTGGCTTCATTTATTTCTGCAAACCTCTGTAAAAAATTATTCATGGCATTTTCTCCCACCCAACCGTAACAAGAAATCAACTTATTACAATAATGTATCACAAAAATATCTGCTCCAATTAATTCTGAAAATCTATCCCTGTAATAATATCACCTTACAACTATCATATCGCTCCATCTAACCATATGATGAAATCAACTCATTGTACTAATGTCGCTCATAGTTAAAAGTGGATATTTATAAATTATAACAAAAAAACAAAAGTAAAGATGAAACAAAACAGTGAGAAGACCATGCACATAAAGACCAAATCAACAGCATAACAGAAAAAGAGCCAACATGCTAAGCGCTCCATCAACATTTCAAAAAAAACAATACAGATAATTTATCTCTTCCCACAATGTAACAAAATGATGACAACAAAAAACTAAGGTTTTGTTCAAATAACAAAAATAGAACCATGACAAATAGTATCGGGATAAAAATGAGGTGAAGACATTATATCTTCACCATTTACCCTCAAGTTCAGCATTAAATCACATCAAACAAAACTATCCTTGTAATTCTATCTTTGCTTGGAAATCCTATCTCCATGAGGAATCAACAATTTCCAAGCCTTGAGACATCTGCATTTAAGTCATTCAGCACACCATGAGCATGGGAAACAGGAAGAATCCAACAAAAGCCATATATGTTCAAAGCAATAGCAAAAATAAAAATCATTTTATGGTAATGATAGCATCCCACTGATAAGCTTCTAGCTATCCATACAATTTGTAATAAGAAATAACAGATATCCATCAATGCAGAATACATAATATTCAATGATACATTGCTTTAAATGACATTATTCCTGACATTTTATTTTGATTCTCTGATTGAAGTTACAGGTCAGGATTGACTACACTTAGTGCTTATAAACACAGTTTTATTACTTTGAATTTCCTTATTACCTCCATGTGCTTACATATAAGGAGAGAGAAGACACAAAAGTGTCTGTAACCTAAAGAAACATATTCCATACTTATGTTTAAATAATCCCCAGTTCAAACTAACAGACAATATTATATTGATATGTTTACCACCTACGAATCAAAAAAAGAGCCGTAATGCTGCAAGCTGCTGCCAGGGCCCAGCCTTCTAAAACAGAAAAGCAAATGTGAGGTCACAGGCATCTGTCATATTCAAGGCTCAATAATGTTTCTACAGGAAAATGGGGAATAGTCCATATCTACTTGAGCTCTATGAGCATACTTGAAACAAGATCTGGCTTCATCCCAAAACACTAATACAAAAATGATTTTTCCTAGGAAAATTCAACATATAAAAGCTAATTTTGGTAGACTGAACAAGATTATAGATACGAAGCTCTGTTACCAAGTTTAATAGTGACCCTAAACAAACCCAGACTGGTCTGGGCCGAGTTCTGATCTTCCCCAGAATTCAGCCCTGGCCTGACCATTCAGCAAAGTAACATCACAAATTCAGATATACCCAGGCCACAGCCTGGGCATACCAGGGGAGAACCCAAAACGTTTTAAAACAAAATCCAAAATATTTTTTTAGAAAAAAAACCCTAAAAATGCATTTTTTTTTAAGGACAAGCAGCTTTCTTAAGAGCAATAAAATTATGAAAATGACTTGTACCATGAAAACGCATCAACCCTAATGGCAGCTACTTCCCCCTGACCCTGCTCTAGTTTTAAGAAGCAAAACTAACCCTAACTATCAGCTGTGTTTTCAATTCGATATTTAATTTTGTACACTTTGAGCAAATTATATATAATGTCCATACCCATTTGTACCAAACGCAGGGAAAAAGAAGCAAATAGCCAAAACAGGAATCAGCAACAGAGGTATGAAGACCTTTGAAGTCAGAAATCTAGAAGTGTGCACAACAAAGAGTAGACATAGAAAGAGTTACAAAAAAAAGATAGCTCATTGACAATTAAGTAGGATAGAAAGGGTAAACCAGCTCAATAAAAATTAAAAAAAACTCAAATTTCCTATAGAGGCAGGTTCATCTCCTTTATGTAGAAATTACTAGGAGATGAGGACAGATTGCCATTAATAAAAAATCTGTCTAATCATTGATCTTTGATCCCTGGGGAGGATAATGAGTCTTTGCTGTAATGCAGAAACCATTGAAGTGGAAATCTTTTATAAACCAATTTATTGTAATTTATTAGCCAATAGGATTTACTTCTGGACTTGCCAGTCCATAAACTACGGGCAAAAACCTGTCTCACACACCCAGTAAACCAGTTGACGGTCGCCAGAAGACAATTGTGAGGTAGTTGTTTGCTATGGAGTAAAATCATATTGCATTTAATATTAGATCTACTGATAAAACCGGATTGCATTTAATATTAGATCTCTTGATCAAATCGGATTTCAATTACATATGAAATATTCTAAACCCAATATTTTAAGATCCACTTTTCGTTTACCCTGAATAGATTGAAGCAGCAGCTGTAGGGAACTTGGTTTTGGTTTGTCTTGTTTTGATAAATTTCTGGTGTGATAGGGCTTGGTAATTTTTACTGCAAACTCTGCCCTTTTTTTGTCATTGGCATCATTGACAGCTGGACACAATTTGTGCAGAATCTTGATGTAAGTCACTTGCCATGGTCTTTTTTCAATTCAATAATATCACTTCTTTCCAGCATTGAAAAAATTCCAGTCGTCAACCACCCAGTTTCAGTACATGAAAAATGTGATAAACAATATCCTTTTGCTTCACTCTCTCTTGAGAGTCTACGGTTTGATCTTTCCTTCCAGGAAGTTTATAATCAGTTTGGGGAAATAATATTGAACAATGTGAGCATTGACCGATGCATAAAACTGGCAGCTGTGAATGGAGTGAAAAAAAGTTGCTCTTCATTGTAGGGTAATGTGGGGAAGGCATGTTCCACCTTCTCTTTCTACCTGTGAGCTTCTGAGGATTTTGGAAATTGAGGTTTTTTGGTTTATAGAAATACCCAGAAAATTTAGGGGTTTTATGTTTTTAAAGGCTTGTTCTTTTTGGGAAGTTGCTGATTTGACTGATGGGAGACTGTAGCAGCCCATAGCAATGTGCCCACTTCTTGAGAAGTTGTTGATCAAGCATTATGCCAGCTTGTTTAATTTGCAAATCTGTGCATCCAATCTCGTTTACTTGAACTTAGAAACTTCTTTTGTAGAAAACTTTACTGCAGATTTCCCCCAGTTGGTCGAGCTCAAAATAAAGGATTGTTTCATGCGGTGTAAAATTGAGCTTAATTCATTTTACATTTCTGCAAGAAATAGAGGCATTCGAATAGGGATAGATACCCCATTTGGGGCCCTCGTCACATCTGCAGACATTGAAGAGCTTTAAAATCATAGACATTCTCATCCAGGTAAATCATTTTTTATTTTTGAGATGAATATTTTTTTCACAGACATCTAGATTTCATATTATGCTATACCCCTTTTTGCGACGGCAGGACATGGTCACAAGGGAAGTGGCTTCAAACATGGCCTTCCCAAATCTGAAGAAAGCATATGGGGTCAAAAAGAAGTGGTTTTGTTGGATTTCCTTCTAAACAATGCTCCCAAGTTGAACTCTATGATTCTCTGCCATACTCCAATTGGAACAACAATAATTACTGATCCAAAGTTCATGAGGCAGTTTATTTCATGAGTCTGTTTTAGGACTTCGAATACAAATCTGTAGAAATAAAATTTCATTGTGTTGAAGAAATTGGAATGGTGGAGTAAGATTGAGTAGAACAGTCCACTTGATATAGAAGGAAAGCTAGACGATAAAGTTAGGTAACATATGTGAAGCTTGCAGCTTCTTTAATAATAACTTCCTACTAGATTTTAATGCCTTTGCATTTAGGAAGGGCAGGTGTACATCAGTGGTAACATTCGACTTTAAGTCTTTATATGGTCTCAATTTTGAATCAGACGCTCTATTCAATAGTTAATGAGGTATGTTATCATCTTCATCCCCTTATGCTGTTAGTACACAGAAGAATATATCAACTGATAAACATTTCTTTTTCTTTTTCTGCCATACTGTATTTGTCAGAATCTAAATGAAACTGGCATTGAAATAAAATAATAGCCATGGTCTTCTCAATGTTTTTAATATGGTTCCATTATAAATTACTTCTTACAATCAAGTACAATGAAACAAACATGGTAACTTCCGCTTTCCATGTAGATATAGAATGATTTCACATTTGTTCCAACCGAATAGTTTATGGTGTTGGAAATCAGTTTGCTATTTATTTTTATTTACAGTTTTCTGTTGGCTTCCAGTTTACAAAGTAGAGGTGTTTACCATCTCATTCTAAATGGCAGGGCTGAAGATGACCATGCATTTATAAAGGGATACTAAATGTTTTAAGAACTTATACAAGAAAATAAGGATGCCTTGAGCTGGAATCTGAGAAGAAACCTAAACTATCACACTTAGAGCTTTCTTCCACGTAATTCCTTGTTATCAAAAGAGAAGCTGATAAAGTCGTTGATTAACAGAGAAGAATGCAATACATCTTTTTGAAGTTATAAGTTGGAGTAGATCTATGAAAGGTGATTAAAAAATGACAACTACATGTGTGACAAGAAGAGTGCATCCATGAAACAGTTTTTGCCATTTTGGTCTGTAGTTTACTTATATAAAGTAAGATGTACCTTTAGGTGAACTGATTGGAGGTAATGGGGGTTGAAAATTAAATCAGTAAATTGACCCTGTAAAACAATGAAGGAGATTTTCCAAAGACGGTAGAAATTTCTGAAGATATAATTTCACAAAGTACCATGCAAATTTGATATGATGTATTCCGCAATATTAAACTGTTGTTTTACTGATTGTATGTTGTTTGTGTCATCTATTTATTTGGCATAACACTCAAATGCCAATGTGCATGGATTCCTTGTTGAACAGGTTGATGTTCTGAGCAGGCTGCATTCCCCATACTCGCTTGCATTGATTGGCTACTGTGCAGACCATGACCACAGACTCTTAGTCACTGAACACATGCCCAATGGAAGCCTTCAGGAGCACCTTTACTCTGACAGTGAGCATCTATTACCTAGCTTCTAAGTCCTAAATTTTTTTTTCCATTGGTTCTATTAGATTTATTGAAAAGTCCAGAAGTTTCATTGAACTTTTTTGTGTTGATTTGGTTTGGGTTTCTTGCAAACAAATGTTTTTAGGAGAGGTTTGAGTCTTACAGCCGTTGGTGATTGAAATTAGATAATATTATTGCCAACAAAAAAACAACCACATGTGCCTGATCTAGGACATACGGTTAGATTTAGTGTAAGCTTAGTTTAACTGGCAATTGAAGAAAAGAACCACAAGGCGCGCCATGTTTTGAAAACAAACTCAATCAAGATGCAAGAAAGCATTTGGGTGAGTCCCTAGAGTACATAACTAGTACCATCCCCCTTTTTGGTATAATATTGTGTAAAGATGTGTGCTTTGTCAATCTAACCCCTTGCCCTGTGGTTAATATCATTTTGACCCATTTTTATTAAAAAATATTGACTACCATTTGGTATCCTACGGATGGCAAAAAATTGTCCATGTAAATGCCTCATTTATAAGAACATACTAATAACATTGTTTTGGTTTGGGTATTTTTGTTTAGTGACTAGTTTATACCAATGGTCTAGACTCTATACCATATTGCAGCCACTTCAAATAGCGTTGTTAGGAAGCCACGTAGTTTGGTGGTTTTTGTTTGGGGTGTAGACTGTACTACATCACAGCCAAATCTACAATATGTCTGAGTTCACTGAAGTTATTCAATCCCCTGTTTCGATGGCAAGATAAAATTCTGTAGGCATTTTGATCTATATGCATTAAGTGATCTAGGATTCTAGATTGAAGAATAAAGCAGCAGGTTTTGGTGTTTTTACTTTACCGCAAGAAAAGAATTGCATGTGTCAAGTCAGAGAATTTATGAACTGTTTGAATCATTTCAGATATAGAATGTGAAGTCTGAAGGTTTATTGCTTAACTTGCTTCATTTATTCTGAGTTGCTTAACTTGATTCATTTATTTGTACTGATGTAATTGATAATTTTAAAATTTATGAGATTTCCATCATATTAATACACAGTTAACATTGCAGATATTAGCAAAATGACTTCATCGCAATCTTCATTATTATGAACATAGGAACCTTTCCTATGACTTCCAAAGATTTGTAAGACGGTGGAGGATTTGTGCAAATTTGCAATATTTTCAGGATTTGAAAGAGGGTGTAGGATTTGTGCAAATCTTGTAATATATTCAAAATGTAGTGATATTTTCAACATAAAATACATCTATCTTTTTTCTGTTCACTTGAAATTCGACACACAAATAAACAAAATTTCATTGTTTTCATTGTCATTGTGCATATATAACAAGCACAACAAAAGGCTGCCAAACTAGAAATGGGTAAGTCAACTGAAAGAGCAGGTTTAGGGTTCATATTTGGTTGTTGCTGAATTTTTCGTCCTCATTATTGTTGAACAAATATGTTGATCTCTAATTGCTACAAATAGCCAAGATTGTGGCTACGAATACATTCAATTGCTAAAATTATTATTCAAATCTTATAGGAAGATTAAACTTAAATTCTTTGGGAGATTTTGCACTCTTTGTCACATATGATGCAAGTCCTCTGTTTTGCAGACATTTCTAAGGTCCCCAAGATTGAAATAAAGAAGCTAGACACAATTCTAAAACAATAAGAAATACTTATATAACAGTAACCCACGGAGTCATCCATGCTATTGTTTAGTATCGAGTTGGATTACTCCACAGTTTTGGGCAATACAAAATAGCACCTTACCATTTTCAACTAGATATATTATTTTATCGGCGCATTCCTTGCACCCCTCCCGGTGCAAGTGCTCGTTATGGCTCCTTGCTAAGTTTTCTTCATTAAAAATTTGTGTAAACCTCCAAATTGATAACTAAAAATCATTTCTTTTTTTCGCAATTTAATTAGTAATTAGTTTTTTAGTCACAAAAAAAACAGTTTCTAGGTTAGGACTATTTTTTTCTGGTTTTTGCAGCATTTTTTTCTTCTGTTATTTCCCTTACCCTCTAACCCATTTTTTAACTGACTTAATCCTGATAAATTGAAAAAATATTTAACTTTTGGTTTGCAACAAGTAAAGCCAAATTAGAAGAGAGATTTTTCACTAGAAACGCCTCCCTGTCTTCAATTGCAAAGGGGCAAAACATAAAGCATTGTTCTCTAATCAAACTCCCAACACAACGAATAATTAAAGCAGTACTAAGTCCAACTCGAATAATAAAATGTGTAGATGAATGATGGCTCAGGGGCATGCCTGCACTTCGAGCTAAGACATCAGCATGCTCATCTGTCTTTCTGTGATTCAGAGAGAGTGATTAGGACTGTTCTATCCGGTGGTTTTGGCTTGGGCTGCGGTTCCTAGTGTCATGCAGTTGTGAGAGGGTTTATGCCCTTCCTTTTTGCGAATTTCTCCATTTTACGGCGCTTAGCTTACCTCGTTGGTGTTTTCTGACGGCTTTGCCTATGATTTGAGGAGGGCATGCGTGGGGCTTCAGAACCCTGCGTCCTGACTGTTTTTGATTGGGGCTTTGCATGCCCGTCACCTTCTTTTCTTCTCTCTTCTGCGCCGGTCGGGAGGATTGAAGGTGAGGGGTTTTGTGTGGGGTGGCAATAAGAGGAAGGGTGTGGGGAGGATTCCCTCACCCATTTTTGGGGCTCGTAGTCTTCCCTTGGCATGATGGAATGCTCTAAAGGTGAGACATCAGTGAGGAGCCCTCACTTGGACTTTCGGGCAGCATTAGGCCCAAACTTTTCAAGTCAAGGGATGAAGACTTTCGACAACAATTTGTTTGCTCCGAATACAGGAAGTGCTGATCTGGGGTTATCTACTGGATCACGGATTACGAAGATTAACGGTTGCCTTGAGAAGTGCAAGGAGAGGCCAAAACTGGTTGTTCTGGTTGAGATGATTGCTGAAGATGTCGAGTATTATTCAAACCACTCCTTATACTGTAAGTTTTTGGGGATGAGGGTTTCCTTGCAATTTTTGGAGGTTTGGGCCAGGAGGACATGGGAGCCAGAGGGGGAAATGGAGATAATGTTGCTAGCGAACAATTATTTCATGGTTACATTTAATTGCATTGCTGATCGCAATAGGGTATTTGAGGGAGGCCCTTATTTTCATAATAAGGTAGGGTTGTTTATCAAGCCATGGCATGCATGTTTTAACCTCGCTGAGGAACTTCCAAACCGTGTCCTGGTGTGGGTTCGTTTACCGAGAGTTCCGGTGGAATGCTGTCGAGAGGATGTGCTACACCTCTTGGCATCGGTGCTTGGAAAGCCTGTTGGGACTTCATCGCAGACTCTGGGTAAAAAGGTAATGACCTTTGCACGCATTTGTGTTGAAATTGATCTAAGTAGGCCTTTGCCAGATGCAATAGATATGTGTGTGGGCTCTTACTCTTGGACACAGTATTTGGACTACGAAACTCTTCCTTTTCATTGTCGACTTTGTCAAGAATATGGCCATTTGCAGTGGAGATGCCCAAGGTATAAGCCTAGGGAGGCCCAGCCTTCACAACCTGCAAGCAATCTTCCTGAAACGGATAAAGGGAAGAGCATTTCCCCTGATGAGGTAGGTGCTTCTGATGGTTTTGCCCCAGTCAGAGCTCGAAATCGGAACAGGGGTCAAAAGAGGCCTTTTAAAGAAAGGCAAGATGAAGGTACCTTCAATAGATTTGAGGTTTTGGATGAGCTTAGCCAACAAGAGGTGAATCCAGGATTGATCAACCTAGATCAAGGGCTTGTGGGATCAACTCAGGAGAATCTTGTTCTTGATTCTTCCTTGGTTCCACAAGGGGATGATTGTCGGCACTTGGAAGCTGATCAGCAGAGGGGGGTTTCTGAGGTGCAGGAACCCTTGGCTATTGTTACAGCAGTTGGTGTGGATTCTCCTGTTCCTGGGCGAAACATTGGTTCAAACTCGGCTATGAAGTCCAAACCTCCCCCCAAATTGGGTATTCTGTAGAAAGATATTAAGAAGGGCGGGGCAGAGAAATTTGTTAAACCTGGCAGAAAAAAGGATGTGGAGAAGATTAAACTAGCAGGTGAGAATTTGGTGGAGTCAGGGGCAGTAAAGACTCTAGATTCTATTTTTTCAAGCCCCTTGAAATGATTGTTCTGTCATGGAATGTACGAGGCTTGAACAACGGCCCTAGACAAAAAGTTGTTCATGAGCTAGTTAGGAGGCAAGGTCCTGAAGTCGTTTTTTTGCAGGAAACTAAGTTATCTGTTGAGAATATGCAAAGTTTGGCACCTAAGTTGTGGAGGAGCGGGGAATGCCAGTGCATTGGAGCTCTTGGAGCTTCAGGGGGTCTGGCATGTTTTTGGAATCCTCGAAGAGTCCGGCCTCTTTGGTGGATTTCTTCTAAATCCTCTATGTCTATGGTTGCTTCTAGTTTTGAGTCAGGGGAAGTCATTTTATTTTCTAATATTTATGCTCCTATAGATTTTCAGCGTAAGCAAGGTTTGTGGTTCCATATCAGGCTAATTCGTAGCATGTTGCCCTTCCATCCTTGGATTATGGCTGGAGACTTCAATGCTATTTGTGAGTTGACTGAGAAGCGGGGTGGCAATGGAAGGTTGGAGCCCTCTGCACTACTACTTCGTGATAATATCATTACCCTAAATCTTGTGGATATCAAACCCAGCAACGGTCAGTTCACTTGGAATAACCGCCGGGTAGGTGAGTTTTGCATTGCTGAAAGATTAGATCAATTTTTGGTCTCTTGTTATTGGGTTGGAGGGATGTGGTCATCTTGTTCTAAGATCTTGGATTGGAGAGGATCGAACCATTGGCCTATTAAGCTAGCTACTAAGTCAACTCGTGTGCCTTGTACGCCCTCTTTTAAGTTCCAACTCATGTGGTTGCGAGATCCCTCTTTAAATGACTTGGTGTTTGATTGGTGGCAAAAAGGTAGACCAGCATATGGCACTGCAATGTATGATTTTGCTAAACAACTTCAATATGTTAAATTTGAGCTCAAATGGTGGAATCACTAGTTTTTTGGGAATGTCTTCCATGCAAAGGCGTCTGCTCAGGCTAATTTGGATGGTATCACAAGGAGGTTAAGGGAGGATGGGGTCACAGCTGAGTTGCTTCAGGATGAGGCTCGGGCTGTGAAAACGTTGGAAGAATGGGAACTGCGAGAGGAAATATATTGGAAGCAGAAGGCTCGTATTGAGTGGCTTCAGGAAGGGGATAAAAATACAGCTTTTTTCTTCAATTCTGTGAAAGCCAGGCACCATGGCAATTCTATTTCGGGTCTGGTGAATGACAGGGGAGATCATCTTTCCTCCTTCCCGGAAATCTCAAGGGAGGCAGTGTAGTACTTTGCTTCTCTTTTTAGGGAGGATTCGCAAGGGGGGTCTCCTGAGGAAGCGCAAATTCTTTCTTGTATCCCCTCTCTCATGTCTGGAGAATTGAATAGACAACTCTTGAGTGATATCTCGCTTGAAGAGCTTGAAGGGATTGTCTTTAATATGAAGAAAGGGAAGGCACCTGGCCCTGATGGCTTCCCTATTGAGTTTTTCCAAGAATTCTGGGATATCATCAAACTTGACCTCCTAGCTGTGGTTCATGAATCTCAACTCAATAAGCAGATGTTAAGGGCTGTCAATGCTACTTTTCTTACTCTTATTCCCAAGAAGGAGGGGGTTGATAGGTTAAGCCAATTTCGGCCCATTTCTTTATGCAATGTAATCTATAAAATTATTTCTAAGCTTATCGCTGACAGGTTGAAGAAGGGGCTTGAAGAACTAATCTCCGAAGAAAAAAGTGGTTTTGTTGCTGGTAGGCAGATTCTGGATGGGATTGTTATTGCTACTGAGGTCATCCATTCTATGGCCATCTCTAAAGAAAAAGCAATGTTTATCAAACTGGACATGGCGAAGGCTTATGACAGAGTTAGGTGGTCCTTCCTTCAACGGATTCTTGGTGCGTTTGGTTTTGCTGAAGAATGGATTCAATGGGTTTTGAGTTGTCTTACTTCAGTCTCTTTCTCAGTGCTTATCAATGGGAGCCATTTTGAGCTTTTTGGTGCCTCTAGGGGGCTTCGTTAGGGCGATCCTCTTTCCCCTTGTTTATTCTTTTGGCTGAAGGTTTGGGGAGATGGGTTAAACAGAGTGTGGAGTCTGGTCTCATTCAAGGGTGGAGGTGGGGTGGCACCTTACCTCCATAGACTCACTTACAATTTGTAGATGATACTGCTTTGATGGGGGTGGCTACAATGAGAGAGGCCTCACATTTGCGAAGAGTCTTGGATGCTTACCTGGTTGCCTCTGGCCAGCAGATTAATGAGGGAAAATCTTCCATTTTCTTCTTCAACACTCCAGTCCCCATTCAGCAAAGGATTGCCCACACATTGAGATTCCAGATCGGGACTCTCCCTTTGACTTACCTTGGCATTCCCATCTCGGTAAGTAGACTTCCTAGGGAGTCTTGGCAGATTATTCTGGATAAATTTCGAGTGAAAGTTAACCATTGGACTCATCGATGGTTATCCTTTGCTGGTCGTGTCCAATTGATTAAGTCAGTGGTGCAGGCTCTGCCCATTTATAGATGCATGCTCCAGGTTGCCCCTATGGGATTTCTTAAGGACCTAGATTCTGTTGTGCGACAATTTTTATGGGTTGGTTGCCTGGAGTCCTCCAAATGGAGTTTGGTTAGATGGGAGGTGGTCTGTAGTCCACAACAATTTGGTGGCCTTGGCTTGAGGCAGTCAGCTTTGACTGGGGAGGCTTTGGCTGCTAAATTGTATTGGCGATGGTGTAATGAGCAGGATAAGAGTTGGGCCAAGGTTCTCTCTCAGAAGTATCTCCCAGGGATCCCTCACTCTAATATTTTGAGGTACCCCCTTGTGGGGAAGGGCTCTGTGATTTGGGGAACCCTCAAGAAAGGGGCTATGCTTATTAAGGATGGATTATTTTGGATCTGCAAGAAGGGGACAAAGGTCCATTTTTGGTATGATTCTTGGGATGGTTTTCCTCCCATCACTTCCCAGTTTCCCAACCTGTTGAATCTTTGTCTGAGATTTCTTGAGGCCGGTTGGTCATGGGTGAGTGACTTTAAGTCCTCCCCTATGGTCAGTTAGAGTTGGCCAAATGGAAGACCCCAGATGAGTGGCCTGATGTTGGTTTGCAGGAGGATGTTGTTGTGCTGCATAGTATCCTCTCTAGCCGAAGATGTAGCTCTCTCCATGATGATGACGTGCTTGCTTGGTCCCCCAATCCTACGGGGACCTACACTGTAGCCTCCGGTTATAGTAGGTTATTATCTCATAGGTTGATTGGGCCTGAAATTCAATGGTGGAAGAAGGTCTAGAATAAGTTTTCTTGGCCAAAATGTAATTGTTTTGTTTGGATGTTGGCCTGGAATAAGTGTTTGACTTGGGATAACATCCAGAAGAGAGGCTTCCACGGGCCTTCTGTTTGTGTTATGTGTGGGGCTAATGAGGAGGACTCTACCCATTTGTTTTTCCATTACTCTTTCGCCCTCCAGCTTTGGCACTTCTGGTGGGGTGTTTGGACAACTCCTTGTGTTCATGCTTCCTCCTTGATTGAGTTTTGGCAGGGGATGGGTCGGCCCCCTTCTGTGGCCTCTTTTTTGCAGGAGGTGTGGTTTGTTGGGCCTATCTTCTTATTGTGGCAGATCTAGATGGAACGCAATCAAAGGATATTTTGTGGGGAACAGAGGCTGGTGCAGCAAATTTGGCAGAAATTTCTTGGCATGGTTCAAGAAACAGTGGAAGCTAAGTGTGAAGTGGATTTCCCGTTGGTGAAAAGGGATACAGAGGTGGTGGAGAGATTGGGGATTCAAGGGTCATCCCTAGCTTTGAATAGGGTTAATAGAGGGCGTCGTGGGACGCAAAAAATTGATAGGGATGGCAAATGGCAATTTCCCCCTGACGGTGTTTTGAAGATCAATTCTAATGGATCTTCAAGGGGCAATCCGGGTCTGGCTGGTATCAGGGGGATTGGTAGAGATTCTTTGGGCTCTGTGATTTTCCTCTTTTCAATTTATGAAGGGATACAGACCATCAACCTGGTGGAAGGGCTAGCTATTCTTGACGCTCTTGAGAGGGCTCATGCTTTGGGGTGGAGAAGGATTGTTTGTGAATCTGATTCCCAAATCGTGATCAATTTGCTTATTGAGCAGAAAGTGGCGGATGTCAGCTGGCAGTTGGCTGGGGTTGTGCAACAAATTTTGCGGGTTAGTTCTTTGATGGAAATGGTGACTTTTGTCCATATTCCAAGGGAGTGGAATAGGGCTGCTGACTGTTTGGCGAAATGGGCTTCTGAGCATGATGAGGGATGGAGAATTGAGGAGTGGGAGCTGGTTCCTCAGGAGCTCCGTCTTGATTTAACGAATATTCTTGGTGAGGATAGGGCTGGGAATGGCGACAGATAATGGTGTTGGTTGTTTTTTCTGTTTGGTTCGGTGCTCTTGTTTTTCCTTGGGACCTTGGTCCTTTTCTTTTGTATTGTTGCTTTCTGATATTCAATAAAGTTTTTACCCCTTTTAAAAATAAAAAAATTAATAAAATAAAAATAAAAAGAAATGTACAAAACTAACCTAAAACAAAATCGCTCCATTTGAATCAATCCTCGGGAATTCGACCTCTCCTTCATCGATCTCCGCTTGCAAGTCCTTGGGATCCTTGCCATCAGATACACATGCACCCAAAACTCGAGGCCCGCGAGGGCTGCTTGATCAACCAGTCTCATGATCTAACATCATTCACCTAGATGCTCCAAGGTTGTGTTTGATCTTTCTCTTGGGTCCCCTTCGTGTTCCTTCCAAAGCTTTAAATAGAGAGGTGGATATATAGAGAGAAACTCAAAAGATAGAGAAGAGAAAAGAGAGATATTGAGCTAAATTTGTTCCTTGCTCATCACCCCACCCAAATTGAAAGAAGCTCAATTTGTTATTTAAATTAAATATATTTATTTCTTATTATATATGCTATTTTAATTTTACATAATCTAACTTATTAAATATATTTTAATTTTTTTATAAAATTATGTACTTATTAATGCTAACTTTTCTTTATTTATTAGTAGTGATAGTGAGCCATATAATTAAATAAACAAAATAATTAGTATTATTTTTATTTAGTTATTTATTAATTTAATAGACTTACTTTATTATTAAATTAAAAATCTTGAAATTATTATTTTTATTAACATTTAGATTACATATATTTTGACTTTGCATTTTTTTTCTCTATTTTAGTTTTTAATTTAGATTTAAATTTAGAATTATTAGAATTATTTATGTCTATTTGTCAAATTAAAATAATAATAAAGGTTAGTAGAAGTAGTTCAATTTATAATTATTTCTATTCTATTCAAATTTCAGCTATTACAAGTAGAAAAAAACATATTTTTAACTTTAATCTTAATTTCTAAGATATTTATTTAATTTTTTTGAGATATTTTATAATTTTTTAATAATATTATATATTTATCTTCTTAAGTTTTTTTAACAATATTTTTATTATATTTTTTAAATTATTTTATAATTATAGAAATAATACTCCTTTTTAATTTAATAATGAAATTTGTAAAGAATGTAGATATAGAAAATCAAATCTATTGTTAATTCATTTTAGTATATGATTATAAACACCAAAAATTCATTAGATGGGTGTGAGGTTGTATGGGCCTTGAGACAACTTGACCTCATAATATATCAAAATTCAAGAACATATAATCAAATAATATCTACACAAGTCATTTTGTTGTATATGAAACTCAAGCAAAGCAAGTATGGGTATAAGTGGAACATTGACATAGTGGAATTTATGTTTCCCAAAGGTGATAAACAAGTGCAAACAAGAGAAGTGAAATAATATATAGAAGGTCAATCCTGAGGGACTCCAACAAACAAAAACATTGTAACTTAGTATACACGCTTGATGAAAAATGACGTCCTATGTAATTTCCAAGTGGCTTCCTTTATTGGTGCTCTCTCTATAATTTCCAACTTACCAATTAGTACAACTAAATGACATGTCAAATGTACTTGTAAATGTTGGTAAAGAAGTTAATAGTGAGGGAGAGAGAGAGGCACATAGAGAGAGAGGCACATAGAGAGAGAGAGTGAAAATAGAGTATAAGAGATAGAGTGATATCAGGGAGAGTTAGATAGAGTGACATAAAGAGAGATGGGTAGAGACATGTCATTTTGGATTGTTGGCACAAAACACTTGGTCAAAAATGATATGTGTCATTTTGGATTGTTGGCACAAAACACTTGGTAAAAAACTAGACTATCGTAAATTGTCTATCTACATTTCCCTTTATATAAGAGGGAGAGTTAGATAGAGTGACATAAAGAGAGATGGGTAGAGAGATATATCCCCATAGATACATGTCATCTTTGGATTGTTGGCACAAAACACTTGGTTAAAAACTAGACTATTGTTTCTCTATCTAAGTTTCCCTGTATACCTCTTATTTCTCTCTTATGCCTTCTATCTCTCTCTCTATTCCTTTGAGCTCTTTCTCTATATATATCTCTCACTATATCTCTATATCTCTCTCTCACTCACACACAAAATATAATACTACAATTTTCAGTTAACTTTTTGATACGCGTGGATTATTAAATTTATGCAGTTAATAAATTCTTAAGTAAAATCCCAATGCTTCTTATCTCTCTATATATCTCCATATTCTCTCTCTCTCCCCTGTCCCCGCTCGTCCCCCTTTATCTCCTTTTCTATCTATATCTCTCTTTCTCTCTCTCCCTCTCTCCCTATTGCAAACATAACATGATCCTATTGTAATGGAACCTGATTATCATCCTGATTGAGAGATTTTATTTTAGTCATGTTTGTATCCCTATAAGTGGATGCATAGTTGATTTGAAGTTGTCAATTCTCCAAAAAAAAAAAATTCTAAATGGCCTACCAATTGGCTTCATGTATTACACAAACGTATGCAAAAAATAGACCAAAATTTTTGACAGAAAGAGAGCATTGAGAATATTTTACAGAATCTTGAGGTAAGTCATTTGCTCTGGTTTGAATTCTCTGCAATTCTTTCTATGTTTTATTTGATCTGTAAAGATGTTCTGGGTAATTGTTTTCACGCTATAGTTTTGGTGGCAAACCCCTTTCAACTTCACCTGTATACAGGTAGAGCGGTACAAATTTAGGGGGTATTTCTTTTATATATAATTTTTTCTCCATCTTCGTCTTCATTTCTACGTCCTGAGTCATTCTTGCCCAAAAAAACCACACTTGAAAGTTTTTAGTTCAGTGTTGCGTATTAATGAAGCATCTGCCGCTAGGAGAGAATTAAACGAGGGTTCAACACATCTCATTAGATTTACATTGCATTGAATCACATTGCATCGCATTTGAGTTTTCAGCCGAGGAAGGCCTAATGACAACTTTTGCTTTTGCTTTTTATTACTTGTAGGTTTGGCCTTTCCTTTTTAACTAACCGATGAGTATTACTTCAGAATTGTCCTGTTTATGCTTGAAAGACAGTGAAAACACCAACTCTTGCACAGCTATCATGCTTGTGGTTGCAACATTATCCCAAGACCAAATGTCATAGCATCACCTCACCTCCATGCCAGACAAATGATGCAACCAAAATAAGTTCTCTATTCTATGAAATTTAAATGCTATTTGCACCCATTCACAAAGGGAGCTTGCCTTTTTATGCTGTTTGCACCCATTCACAATAGCAATTAGGCTAGCAAATGGATGCAAATCCACTCTAAGCATAAAAAATGAAATCAAAGACTTTGAGGCCCATGTTTCTGGTTGTTGGTTGATTGAAGCTGGCTGCTGAATCAGCCAGATTTGGCAATGCTTGTATATGAGGATAGATTTTAGCTTCCTACCGAATCTTTTTGAGAGATGGTTTTGTAATTGGCATTCGCTTTGCATTGTGTTCCCCACTTTGAACTGGCTACTTATCACAAGTCTGACATGTCTATTCATTCATCTTATGAGAAGGATCTAATGGACCCTCCTCTATTTGGATAGTCTCGAGTTTTTTTTCTTTTATGTTTTGACCAACCGAATTTTGTAGTTCTTAGGAGGTAATGCCTTCAGTATTGAATCCTGGTAGTTGATCTTGATTAGGAGTCTGAGTTTACTCAGATTCTTTGTCTTACAAAGCTCAAAATTAATTAAATTTAAGAACACAATTTTAAGGATTCAATTTCTTATATTATTTGGTGGGAACTTTTTAGCGACTGTTTTCCATTCTTGTCTCACATCCAAAATTGGAGTCACTTTTGATTCTGTGTTTTCTCCTTTTAGGCCTTTTGATAAACAACGCACTTCAAACTTACAAAAATTGTCAGATTCATTCTCTGAAATTATAAGGAGAAAATTATTCATGTTACATTAGATTACATCTTTACAGATTACAATCGTTTACAACAATAAAGATAAAGGGAAGATAGATGCAAAATAGCACATGAGCTGTTAGGTGTTATAAATATAACCCAAGTCTTGGCCTCTGCAAACCATGGGTTTGATCTTTTTGAAGTCTCCTAGAAGCTTCTTCCTAATGTAAATAGCTCAGATTTTTAGTTTCCATTTTTCAAAGTATATTTCGACAATCCTACAACACTATATTGTTGGCAACATCCGGTGTTGCTTGGTCGTGAAAGGTGGAGTCTTCTCCCGTTCAATTTAAAACCCAAAAGGTAGCTCATGCAGCTACTTTCTCGGTGTTCTAGGTAGAGAAGAAGTTAGGGATAGGGTTCGTATTGATATTTGTTGACGTTGTGGAGACAAATTTAGGCTGATCTTTGTGTAATTTGGGCTACTCAGTCTTAAAATTACAAGTGATAAGTCTAGAGCTACCAATACAGTGATGGTGATGGTAATCTGATGATTCTAGGTTCTAGTTGTGCAGTCAACCAGGAAAACAGTTATCGGTGACAAAAGTAAAAGGGCAGAATATGGATAGGATCTTTAGCCCATAGAAACACTAAGAGGTAAACATGCCTGAACCATGGATTGCAATGGTTGTAGGATATGTACAAAATGGATTTGTTGAGAAGGCTTTAGAAACTTTCAAGCAAATGCAATTGGCAGGTGTAAAGCCAAATTCCACAGCCTTCGCCAGTATACTCCCATCAAAGCATCATAGATGGAGGAAATTTTTCTGATATTATAGTTGGAAATGCTCTGGTAGACATGTATGCAAAATGTGGAAGCATAGAAAAGGCGCCTGAACTGTTTGACAAGATACCTCAAAGATAGCTTATCTCATGGAATGTAATGATTGCATTGCTGAGACATATATCCATCTCTGTGAAGTAGACCAAAGCCAAAGACACGCTTCTCCTCGTTACAATGGTTGTGTTACAGATGTGTAGATATTGGATCTGTTGATTACCATGGTTTCCCTTTATTCAAGAGCTTTATTAGACACTAAAAAATTCTGCAATTTTGGACTTAGAAACTCTTTCAATATAACATTTTTCTGATTAAAAAGCTTCTCATTACCTCAACAGCCATGCCAATGGATCAAGTTGATTTCATCATTGTGGTCCCCCTTGTAGCAATATCTTTTCAAAATGTTATATCACTTCAGATTATATTTGGTTACAGTATAGATTTCATAAGGCACACGCAAGTGAACTCATCTAAAGTATATCTCTCTTTACCAATTGACTTCGTCTACACCACAAATTGCAAAGAATAGATCAAAACACCCTTTATTAAGGATTTGGTACTACAGATTATTTTTGTTGGGCAAATGCTATTGCGGAACACAATGTTTCCTCTGGCCTTGAGGGCGATGGTCTGGGTAGCGAGGAAATGGAGTAAAGGACATTTGGAAGGGGGTTCTTTCAGTTGTCATTGACTGAAATTGTTCTTAGTTTCATCGATCAAGTAGGTTTATGGATGTTGGAGTGTATTTTAGAAGGTTACAGAGAAGTAGTATTGCTGTATATGCATTCTGAAGGTATAAGATGTTCACGAAGGCATTATGAAAGCAGTAAAACTCTATAAGAAAGCAAGGCGATAGTGGCATGAGAAGGAAATATGTCACTCTTTTGCAGTTGTTACTTAATTTGTGTTTATCTAGGTCAAACGTTGTATATGCTCCAGTTTTGTGCCTGTCTTGCTCTCTATTTTCTGATATTATCTTCCCCATGAATGTTTGCACTTACCAACTACACATTGAAGTCAATACGACTGTTTTATGCATGTTTTGCATTAGGATCAGCAACCTAATTAGTCAAATTTTGATTGGAATAGATAAGAATAATGCTGGGAAATCAAGTAGTGGAATATCCACACTGGATTTGGATAGGTTGGTAGTAGAGGGTTGGTGAAAAGAATAAAACCCTCAAAAATGTATAAAAAGCCTCCCGGTTAAAACTAGATGATGTAAAATCTTCTTTTTGTATGTTATTTAATTTAATGTGCTTTCGTCCAGGGTTCTGTTTTTGGCGTTTGTAGCACAAATAGTGCAGCTATTTACAGTGTTTTGAATTGTTGCATTACTGTGGGTTTTTGTTCATGATGTTTGCTAACTCGAATAAGGTAATTAATACATATATATCTTCACTTCTAACCTTCTGCACAACGTCCAGTTCAAATAATGTAATTGCTCACAAATTTTGTATTTTGATTAATTGTATTATTTCATTATACACCAGTATCATTCATTATTTTATGCAGTTGCATTGTCCATTAGTAATTTAACCCTGTATTAATTATTTGCTGCATGTTCAGATCCATTGGCTAGAGAGTGGTCTATAGGAAAGCCACACTATGCGTGCATCCAGATAAAGTGCAGCAGAAGGGTGCAACGATCCAACAAAAATATGTTGCTGAGAAGGTGTTTGACCTTTTGAAGGTATTGTAGTCTCATCAGATGTTGCAGCTGCAACTCTCCCTGGTAGACATGTATGCAAAATGTGGAAGCATAGAAAAGGCACGTGAACTGTTTGAAAAAATTCCCCAAAGAGATGTCATCTCGTGAAATGCAATGATTGCAGGATATGCACAATATGGATTTTGCAAGGATGCTGCCAAAATCTTTGAATTAATGAAGCACTCTGGAACATATCCTGACATCATAAGTTTTGCTTGTGTTTTATATGAATGTACAGTAATGCTGAAAATATTTGTCTGTACAATAGATAGATGCTTGCTAAAGTTTAGTAGAAGAGTTCGTTGTTTGAATCCATATAATGTGTAATCCATTGACTGATAGGCCTCGTAGGACCAAATTCTTAAATTATGTGTGCATTCAATGCATTTTCTTTTGTGTATTAAAGTAAATTATATGTTAATCTGTGATGATTTTGTATGAAACAAAGCGTCACTTTTATAAAGCTATATTTGTATGTGCATTTGGTGGATGCTGCTTGAAGTTTAGTAGACTATGAAAAATATTTGAATCCAAATCTTGAAATATGTAATCATGCTGCATCTTAGCACATTTTAGTTCAGATTATTGTGTTAAAGTAGACTATGAATGAATCCGTGGTCATTTTGGTATAAAATGGACTAGGTGCTAATCTGAAATGGATCGGACATGCTAGTATAGTTGGCTAACATCACCACTAAGACTTTTTTTTTTAAGACCCCTCAATGACTAGGAAAACATAAGACTCTTTTTCTTAAGGCAGAGGAAAAATAGAATTACAGAGAGCTCAGTAGTTCAGAATAGGAGCAGCAATTTAGGACACTCAGATGGCTGAAGACATAATGGAAATCAGGTATTAGTCACAGTTTCAGTCCCATCCAAAAACATTATAAGTTTTGGCTGCAGCTGGAATGTTACTGATGAGTACTGCAAAGACATGGTAGCTTTGTTCACAGCTGAAACCATCCCAGATTACACAGAAATCCAGATTCTGCAGAAAAAGAAGAGGTTTGAGCACTTGGAAATTTGTCTCTTTCTGATTTCAGACATTTTGACTTCTTTCCTAAACTCTCTTCTGACTTTTGAGCCGTACTATCCTTTGTAGGACATTTGGAAGGGGTTTCTTTCAGTTGTCATTGACTATAATTGTTCTTAGTTTCATCGATCAAGTAGGTTTATGGATGTTGGAGTGTATTTTAGAAGGTTACAGAGAAGTAGTATTGCTGGATATGCGTTCTGAAGGTATAAGATGTTCATGAAGGCATCATGAAAGCAGTAAAACTCTATAAGAAAGCAAGGCGATAGTGGCATGAGAAGGAAATCTGTCACTCTTTTGCAGTTGTTACTTAATTTGTGTTTATCTAGGTCAAACGTTGTATATACTCCAGTTTTGTGCCTGTCTTGCTCTCTATTTTCTGATATAATCTTCCCCATGAATGTTTGCACTTACCAACAACACATTGAAGTCAATATGACTGTTTTATGCATGTTTTGCATTAGGATCAGCAACCTAATTAGTCAAATTTTGATTGGAATAGATAAGAATAATGCTGCATTACGATCAGCAACTTAATTAGTTAAATTTTGATTGGAATAGATAAGAATAATGCTGGGAAATCAAGTAGTGGAATATCCACACTGGATTTGGATAGGTTGGTAGTAGAGGGCTGGTGAAAAGAATAAAACCCTCAAAAATGTATAAAAAGCCTCCCGGTTAAAACTTAAAAACACCAGCATAGGTGATTCTGAATACCACAATTGCAGGTAACTACAATATTTCAACTGCAAAGTGTTTCTTTATTTGAACTGTAAAATGTTAATTTATTTGTATTGCAAAATATTAAGGCAACGAGATAATTAAAAGATTACGGAAATCATACTATTGAGACACCAAACTACTCTCGGTAAAAAAATTAGTTACATTGCCAACTAATTACCACATCATACATGATTACACAATATGAGCTAAACAGTGTAGAAAATGAAACCCAGACAGGGTTTATGACCTTCACACTCAAAATTTGTGAGCAATTACATTATTTGAACTGGACGTTGTGCAGAAGGTTAGAAGTGAAGATATGTATACATTAATTACCTTATTCGAGTTAGAAAACATCATGAACAAAAACCCACAGTAATGCAACAATTCAAAACACTGTAAATAGCTGCACTATTTGTGCTACAAATGCCAAAAACAGAACCCTGGATGAAAGCAAATTAAATTAAATTACATACAAAAAGAAGATTTTACCACATCTATTTATGCTATTTTAGGTACAAATCAGGGAGAACAAACACATTAGGGTTTATAGAGGACGTAAAATTAGCACTCACAAACAACATGCAATAATTCAAAATACAGTACTTGGCTACAACCATTAAATCTATAAATGCCACAAATAGAACCCTCACAGCAATCACTTAAAAAGAGCCAGCGTATCAAATTAAAGTTACACTGTTTGAGCTACATAAATCCAAATGAACTGAAGAAAGACATACAACCACACAAGCTTATTAAAACCCTTAAATTTATTACGTAGATTAACTGGTGTTTCCTCAATATGTTTAATTTGGAGTGTCCTTGTCGTTTGTCCAATTTTTTAATATTTTGAAACGAATTGAGGTTTAGTTCAATGCATTCTGTCTTCATGGGGCGAGTTAGCTAACTTTTATATCAAATTAAAAAAGAACTTATTTATACTTTTATACATAATCTGTATAAACCTACCAATGATTTTTGATTCCTTGGCAAGTTCATCCCCTAATGACATGTTTGAGATGTAGGACAACATTCAGATATCAAGAAAATCATATCTAAAAATCTTCGTAAAATTTTTCTTGCAAATTCTGCCCTTTTTTCTCTTTGGCATGGCATGGCTGATAGTACAACACACTTGTGTAGAATCTTAAGGTAAGTCACTTGCCATGGTTTCAATTGCAAAGGGGCAAAACATAAAGCATTGTTCTCTAATCAGACTCCCAACACAACGAATAATTAAAGCAGTACTAAGTCCAACTCGAATAATAAAATGTGTAATAAAACTAAACCAAAACAAAATCGCTCCATTTGAATCAATCCTCGGGAATTTCGACCTCTCCTTCATCGATCTCCGCTTGCAAGTCCTTGGGATCCTTGCCATCAACAGTGCAGCCAACAGACACACAGGTACCCAAAATCTCCTTGACAGTTCCGGCGAGGGCTTTTGCCATGGATCGGGGTCTCATGACCTTGGCAATTTCTATAACATCGTCCAACGAGATGTTCCCGCTGTGCTTGATGTTTTTGACCTTCTTCCGGTCCCTTTCAGGTTCCTTCAAAGCTTTAATCACGAGTGCTGCAGCACTGGGAACAACTGCAACTTTCGCCTGACGATTTTGCACAGTGAGTTTTACAGTAACCCTTAAACCTTTCCAGTCTCTTGCAGTTTCCTTCGCAATGTCTTCTCCGATTTTCTTGGGAGACAGACCCAAAGGTCCAATTTTCGGGGCCAATGAAGAGGCCGCTCCTACTTCTCCTCCTGTAACCCGGACAAAGACCTCGACTACTTGCGATGGATCGAATTTAGGTGGCATTTTTTTATTTTATCAAACCCGAATCTATCATAAAACCCTACAAACTCTGACCTGCTCCCAACCTGCTCGAAAAAGAACGAAAACTAATAAACCCTAATTACTTCTTTTTATTACGCCGAAGGCGTTCTCTCACTGAGCTTTCTCGCACTCGTTTTCTCTATCGACGGTGCAGACTCGCGGACAGAGGATGGACTACGATTAAACGAATCTGAGCTGTTCAATATTTATGGGCATGTTTTCGGCTGTTTTTTTCCCGTTTCCCCGCCGCTATTGGTTTCCGCTCCTCGAAACCCACCCTTTCTGGTGTTCACTTTTCACTTCTCCAATTTCACGAGCTACGGTGAAAATAAGGTTTCGACAAGGGTTTTATTAAAATGAAAATTAAGGGCCAAGATCGCATATTTAGGTTTTAACATTACACATCCGTAGCTAAATATATATTAGCATAATTAAAATATTGTGTATACAAAATAAATTAAATTATATATAATAGTATATATAGATTATATTACTATTATTATATATTATATTCTATAACAAATATTATAATTAGTAATTAATATACTTATATACAAAATAAATTAAATTAATATATAAAAAAATTGATAGTTTAATTGATCTTTGGAGAGATTAGGAAAAAGACAATTTTATAGAAAGGGGTATATATACTAGCACTTGCAAATGGAAATAGTGAGATTTTGGAGGCTTTTACCTAATATTTAAAGGATTTTATCATTAAAATGCAGTCGGTTTACCATTAAATGGCAATTGAAACTTGTTTTCAAACGACTCAATAGTGGTTTGTAGGCATGAGACTTATTTTAGCCTCAAATCTCACAATATATGTAGCCTATCGGCTAATAAAGAGAGAAAAACTCAAAAGATGGAGAATGAGAGGAGACAAATTTAGATAGATAGCTAGAGAGAGAGGGAGGGAGATAGACAAAGAAAGAGAGCATGAGAGAGAAATGTAAGAGATGCAAGGGAAGAGAGAGAGAAAACATAAACTAACTTTTGATTGGTCATTTCATGTCAACAATATAAGGATGGCATGTGTCCTTGGGTAGTTATGCTCAAGGTAGCATGTCATTTGATTAAGGATGTGATGATTCACCTTTAAGACCTCTTCAATGTACCCAATGCACACTTAAGGAGACAAACATATAGAGAGAAAGAGAAAGGAAGAGAAAAGGGAGAGGGATATAGATAGGTGGAGAGAGAGAAAAAAGAAAGAGAGCAAGAGAGAGGGAGCAAAATGAGACAAAGGAGGAGAAAGAGATGAAGATAGATAAAGAGAAAGGAAGAAATATAGAAATAAAGGGATAAAAAGAGGGATAGGAAGAAAAAAGATAGAAGAGAGAGAGAGAGAGAGAGAGAGAGAGAGAGAGAGAGAGAGAGAGAGAGATATAATAGAAATAAAGAGATAAAGAGGGAGACAAAGAGATATAGAGAGATAGGTAGAGATATAGAGGAATAAAGAGGGACAAAGAAAGTGGTAGAGATAGTGAGGGAGATAGAGAAAAATAGATAAAAGAAAAGAGAAAGAGAGAATAGGACAGAGGCATAGATAGAAATAAAGTCACATAAAGAGATAGGGAGATAAAGATAAATAAAGGGTATATATATATATATATATATATATATATATATATATATATATATATATATCAAATAGCTTAAATAACTGGGGGTATAGAGAGATGAAAAATAAACTTATAGTTCCAATGTAGTTAATTGGATTGATTCCATGAAGTGTTATGAAAGAAACCTTCAGTTAAATGGTGGTGGTGATGGTAGCTCTACAGAGTAGCTAGAAGATCTAGAAAATGTATGTCTAGAAACTGCCAGTACATAGTTGTTTGCTAGTACTCATTTTAAAGCATAATTCCCAACAACTCACAAGGTCAGCATATCACTCCTATTTTGTTATTTTCATGTTTTTTTTGTTATTGATGTGAATTCATCCATAATATAAGAAAAAATCTTGTAATAACTAGCATATCTGGTATGCTTATTGGATTTTTAGTATTTATATTGCAGTTATGTGATGTACATTGAGATCAATGGTGATAATTCAACTCATATTTATAAGTTCATGAAATCAAGCAAATTTGGCCTTTTAGGTGACAATATTAAGTGGAATTCACTAAGTTTCCAATGGAAAAAGATGGTAATGTGTTTGATGGATACACTCCAACAACTTATCCACTTAATATTGAAGTACTTGACAATCACTCTTTTGTAGTTTCATACCTTCTAATACTTTCTTATGATGATAAATTGTTTGGGCTTCTATTGCATGTCAATCACAATAACACCAAGAACCTATTTCTGAATAGCAAATGTTTAATTTGGTAATAAGATATTGTCTGATTCTTAAAAAGAAAAACATAAAAGTGTTTCAACAATGCCCTACCACTTTTCCATCAAGACCTTTGTTGCACAAACGACATCATTTGTTAAATGGCCTACCAATTGATCTCATGTACTACATAAATGTATGCAAAAAATAGACCAAAATTTATCCTAATTGATCTTCCACACTTCTTCGGTGTACCCATCGCACACTAAGGTACGATTGCTAGTATTAACGTTTTAAGTATAAGGCTTGTAAGTACTTCAGTTAGGTAAGACTATTAAGTATTCCTTAATTCTTTATTGACAATTTTGTTTCTTAATAAATTGGAAGTTTTGAATTTTCTTTTTTAAGTATTGAAGTAATAGTTGTCTTTTTAAAAGTAAAGACGTAAATTTTTTTATTAAAATTATTTTAAAAAATAATTATTCACAATTTTATCGGTTATTATATTTTAGTTCTTATTTTAATTGTGAATTCATTTTTTTTATTCTAGCTTGAGAAACTCAAAACAATTTATATGGTAATAGGATTTAATTTAGAATAATTTTTCATGACATTAAAATGACACAAAAATAAATATGACATTGTTGAGGTTTTCAATTTTTAGGATATGAACAATATTGAGGTTTCCAATTTTTAGGAAATGAACAATATTGAGGTTTCCAATTTTCATGACATGAACATTATTGAGGTTTCCAATTTTCACGACATGAATAGTATTGAAGTTTTCAATTTTTAGGTCATGAAAGTTCATGTTTTCATATTATCATGCATGTGTTTAACTAATGGACATGAAAGTTCTCATAACCACACAATATTGAGGTTTCCAATTCTCATGCACATATGCATGTTCAAATCTCTTTTAAAGTTAATTTGAAGCAAAGGTTAAGAATGTTTTACTTTAAGGGTAAGAAACTGAGTTCAATTAAGGTTAGAATTTAGCTTAGGAATATGGTTATAATTACTGTTGGTGTTAGGTTTAGGGTTTGAATTGGCATCATAATTAAAATTAGGTTTAGTTTTTGAATTAAAACTAGTATATATATAAAGCTCAGAGATATCTATCCCTTTGACCCATTACTCCATTCCTTGTGGCACTATTAAATTTGGCATGAAATCATTAAATTCAACATGCATTAGATGAAACAAAAAGAACAAATAAATAAAAATCTATTGTAGTTGCACATGACTTCCACCTACCTATCAATTTTTTTGAAAAAGCAAAAAATTGTTAACAATATAGAATTGGAATTAGAATGAAGGTTAGGGTTATGATAATATTTAAAATTAGGGTTACTTTTAAAGTTAGAAATAGGATTAAGGTTAGTGTTAGGATCAAGGTTAGAATTAGGTTTAAGATTAGATTTAAAGTTAGGATTATGGTTAGAATTGAGGTTACAATAAAATTAGAGTTATGATATAGAGTTTGATTTGATTTAAGATTAAAAATAGGGTTACAATTAGGGTTAGTATTAATGTTAGTATTAAGGTTATAGTTAGAGTTAAGGCTAGAATTAGAATTAGAATTACATTCAAATTTTGAATTAAATTGTATACATTAAAAGTAATATTATTACGTACATTATTTATTGCTATATATATTTAATAAGACCAATGTTATTTATAAATATTAAAATACTCATAGATGCTCATTATATAGCTACTTAACACTATCCATTAACTAGCATACATATATTAATGAATAATATATGTAAAAAACGCCAAGAGTTATCATTATCGAGGCGTCTATTGACTTAAGAAAAATGCTTACATCTTCATTAACGTTAACTTCAAAAGTAGTATATATAATTTAACTATAGTTTGTATCATTGTTTATTTCAATTCTCATATACAGGCTACACATTAAAATTTGTTGGATTTCCCTCAAACTTATACTTTAATGTTTTGCTTAAAGTATAACAAAACATAACATCAACATCAACCATTTCCATTTAATTATAATTCAAATCCTTTTAATTTGTTTAAAGCAATAGTTTTATTTAGTTAAACATTTATATGGTAATAATTTTTCAACAATATTAAAAAATAGTGGAACAATTTGACAACTCATGTATTATTATCAATTCATAAATTTTCATCAATCATCAGATTTAGTATTAAAAATAATAATATATATAAAATACACCGAGACATATCCTTCTCGAGGCGCCTATTTTTTAATGAATATTTTATTATAAAAATCGAATAGGCGCCTCAAGAAGGATATCTCTCGACGTATTTTATATATATTATTATTAAAATAATATATATATGCTAGTAGCAATCGTGACGCAATATGTAATATCTTAAATAAATTATTTTTTATAATTATATATTTATATATTTTATTATAAAGTTATTATAATAATTAACATATTATAATATGATAGTTAATATGATTAAGGTTAGGGTTACAATAATAATTAGGGTTAGGATTAGGTTTAGGGTTAGGGTTAGTATTAGGGTTAGAGTTAGGTTATAATTAGGATTAGGGTTAGGTTAGGGTTAGGATTGGGATTAGGGTTAGAGTTAGGATTTAATCAGGTTAGAGTTATGATTAGGGTTTGCGTTTGGGTTAGGGTTAGAGTTAGTGTTAGGATTAGGGTTAGGGTTAGGGTTTTATTAGGTTAGGATTAGGATGAGGTTAGGGTTAGGGTTAAGTTAGGATTAGGAGGTTAGGATTAGGGTTGGGGTTACGGTTAGGGTTAGGTTTTAAGTTATAGTTGGGTTAGAATTAGGAATAGGATTAGGTTAGGGTTTAATTGGGTTAAGTTAGGGTTAGAGTTAGGGTTAGGGTTAGGTTTATCATCATGAATGGGATTAGGGTTAGGGTTATGGTTAAGGTTAGGGTTAGGTTTAGGGTTAGGATTAGGGTTAGGTTTTTAAATTTTATTTAGGGTTAGGATTGGGGTTAGTGTTAGGGTTAAGATTGGGATTAGGGTTAGAGTTAGGGTTTAATTAGGTTAGGGTTAGGGTTGGAGTTAGCATTAGGATTAGGGTTACGGTTAGGGTTTTATTAGGTTAGGATTAGGATGAGGGTTAGGGTTAGGGTTTAATTAGGATTACGATTAGGGTTCGGGTTAGGATTAGGGTTAGGTTTATTAATTTTGTTTAGGGTTAGGGTTAGGGTTAGGTTTAGGATTAGGGTTAAGGTTAGAATTAGGAATAGGATTAGGGTTAGGGTTTAATTAGGTTAGGATTTTAGGGTTAGGGTTAGGATTGGGATTAGGGTTAGGGTTAGGATTAAGATTGGGATTAGAGTTATGGTTTAATTAGGTTAGGCTTGGGGTTAGGTTTATCATCATGAATAGGATTAGGGTTAGGGTTAGGGTTAGGGTTAGGGTTAGGGTTAGGTTCATCATCACGAATATGTTTATCATCACAAATTTAGATTAGGGTTATAATTAGAAAAGATATGGTTATGAGTAGGGTTAAAATAGGGCTTGATTTCAATTAGGGTGAGTGTTCAATTATAGTAAGGGTTCAATTTGGTTATGATTTTATAAATGATAAAATTTGGTTAGGGTTAGAGTTAAAATTGGGATTAGTGTTGGGGTTATCATCATGAATAGGCTTATCATCACGAATAGTGATCAAGATTAGGGTATAGGTTAGTGTTAGAGTTAGGGTTAGGGTTAGGGTTAGGGTTAAGGCATCATCACGAATAGGTTTATCATCATGAATAGGAGTATGGTTAGGGTTAGGGTTAGGTTTATCATCGTGGATAGGTTTATCATGACAAATTTAGATTGGGGTTATCATCATGGATAGGGATTAGGGTTAGGGTCAGTATTAAGGTTAGGGTTAGAGTTAGGGTTAGGGTTAGAATTATGGTTAGGGTTAGGTTTATTAATTTTATTTAGGGTTAGGGTTAGGATTAGGGTTAAGGTTTAATTAGGTTTAGGGTTAGCGTTAGCATTAGGGTTAGGGATATGATGAGGGTTAGGATTAGGATTAGGATTAGGGTCAAGGTTAAGATTACAATTAGGATTAGGATTAGGGTTAGGTTTATTAATTTTGTTTAGGGTTAGGGTTAGGTTTATGGTTAGGTTTATTATTTTTTTAGGGTTAGGGTTAGGATAAGGGTTAGGATTAGGATTAGGGTTAGGGTTTTATTAGGTTAGGGTTAAGATTAGGATTAGGAAAAGGGTTAGGGTTAGGATTAGCATTAGCTTTAGGGTTAGGGTTAATATTAGGATTAGGGTTAGGTTTAGGATTAGGGTTAGGTTTAGTGTTAGGTTTAGGATTAGGTTTGGGATTAGGTTTAGGTTTAGGGTTAGGGCTAAGATTAACTGTATTAAGGTTATATAATTCTAGGATTAAGTGAGATTGAGACTGGGTTTTTAATTTTATTTAGGGTGGGATTAATTGGGGTTGGGGTTGGGATTGGGATTAGGGTTAGAGTTAGGGTTGAATTGGGTTAGTGTTAGGGTTGGGTTAAGTTGGGTTAGAATTAGGAATAGGATGGGTTAGGGTTTAATTAGATGAAGGATTAGCGGGTTGAGTATTAAGGTTTGGGTTAAGAGTTATGGTTGGGGTTAAGTCCTGATTGGGGTTGGTTGAGTTGGGGTTATGGTTGTAGTTATGGTTGTGGTTAGGTCTAATCTAATCTTAATCTTTAATCAACCTAACCTAATCTATGCCCTTTACTAACACTAACCCTATCCCTAACCCTAACCCTAACCCTAACCCTAATCCTTATTCATGACGATAACCCTAACCCTAATCCTAACCCTAACCGTAATCCTATTCATGATGATAAGTCTATTGGTGATGATAATCCTAAACCTAACCCTAACCCTAATTTCATGATGATAAGTCTATTGGTGATGATAATCCTAAACCTAACCCTAACCCTAATCCTAACCCTAATGTTATTTAGGGTTTAAATTATAATTAGATATAGATTAGGGTTATGTTTAAGGTTAGGATTAGATTTAAGGTTAAACTTAGGGTTAGAGTTAGATATAAATTTATTGTTAGGTTTAGGGTTCAAATTATGGTTAGGGTTAAGGTTAGGTTAAAGGTTAGGGTTAACCTAGTTAGGAATTGGGTTATGGTTAGGGTTATATTTAAGGTTAATATTAGGATTTGTGATATAATTAGATATAGAACCCTAACCTCGATTTAACCTTAACCCTTGCCCTAACCCTAATTGAATTCTAACCCTAACTTTGAAAACTATTTTAATCCTAATCCTAACACCGACCATTACGCTGATTGAATCCTAACTATAACCGTAACTCTAATTGAATCTTAACACTAATTGATCCCCAATCCTAACCCTTTAATTGAATACTAAACCTAACTGTGACTATAACCCTATTTGAACCCCAATTGTAACCCTAACCCCAACCTTTATCATAAAAGCATAACACTAATTAAACCCTCATCTTAGTCCTAATTGATGCCTAACCCTAATTGAATGCTAATTTATAAGAACCCTAATTGTACCACAAACCTAATCCTAACTCTAACACTAATTGAACTCTAATCCTAATCCTAACTTTAATGGATTGTTAACCTATTTGAACACTAATTTAACCTAATCCTAATTAAATTCTAACAATAACTATACCCTAAACCTAATTGGACTCTAACCCTAATTATACCTTAACCCTAGCCCTAAGTATGGTTCTAACCCTAATTAGATTCTAACCATAATCCTAATTAAATTCTAACCTTAATTAGACCCCACTCCTAACCCTAATTGCACTCTAACCCTAACTTTTAACACTAATTTAATCATAACCCTAACATTAACCCTTACATTAATTAAACCATAACTATAACCCTTGCTCTAATTGGATCCTAACCCTAACTGATCCTCATTCCTAACCTTTTAATTGAATTCTAAACCTAAATTTGATTGTAACCCTATTTGAACCCTAACTATAACCCTTACCCCAAGCTCTATTATGCAATTCTCACCCTAACCCTAGTTGAATGCTAATAACCCTAATTAAATCTTAACCCTAGTTGTACCTTAAGCTTGATTGAACACCAACAACAAACCTGACCCTTATTAAAACATAACCAAATAGATCCATAATTAAACCCTAATACTAACCCTAATTAAACACTATCCATAATTAAACTCTAACCATAATCAGAATTAAAATATAACCCTAACCCTAATTGAACTCTAATCCTAACTCTAAACACTATTTTAATCCTAACTCTAATTGGATCATAATCCTAACACTAACCTTACACTAATCGAACCCTAACTATAATCTTAACTTAAATTTAATTCTAATTGAATCTTACACCTAACTTTGATCATAACCCTATTTGAAGCCCAACTATAACCCTAACCCCAAGCTTTATAATAGAATCATATCCCTGGTTGAACCCTAAACCTAAGACTAATCCTAGTCCTAACCCTTACCCTATCTTTAAGCCTAATTGAACCCTAACCCCAAGCTTTATTTTATAGAACAGTACCCAAACCCTAACCACAATAGTAACCTTAAGTGAACATTAACCCCAATTGAACAATAACCTTCACCCTATTTAATCTTAATGCTAATTCAACACTAATAGTAACCCTATTTCTAATCCTAACTGTAACCATAACCCTATTCATAATGATATCACTAATTGTAATAGTAACCCTAACCCTAATCCTAGCCCTAATTGAATGCTAATGTACACTAACCCTAATTAAACCCTAACTCAATTTGCACCCTAACCCAAATTAAACCTTTATTGAATGCTAATCGTAATTGAACCTTAAATCTAATTCTAACTCTAACCCTAATTGAACTATAATTCTAATTGTGACTTTAATTCATGCCTAACCCTATTTGAACCTTAACCCTAATTGAATCCTAACATTTATCATAATAAACTCTAATTGAACATTAACCCTTTTCTAACCCCAATCCTAAGCATAATTAAATCCTAGTCATGATTGTAGTTGAATCTTAATTAAAGCCTAATTATAACATAACCCTAATAGTAACCCTAATTGAACATTAATTAACCCCTAATTGCACTCCAGACTTAATAATCTTGATTATAACCTTATTTGAACCTCAATTGTAACCCTAACCTCAAGCTTAAATCATAGAATAGTAATCCAAAACCTAACCCTAATCGTAACCTTAAGCAAACACTAATCCTAATTGAGTTGTAACCTTAACCCTATTTAATCTTAAACCTAATTCAACCCTATCCCTAACCCAAATTGTACCCTAACCCTAAACCTAGAAGTAACCCTAATTGAACTATATACCTAACCCTAATCTAACCCTAACTATAATCCTAATTGAACCCTAACCCTAATCGAATTGTAGCCGTAGTTGGACCATAACTTTAGTTCTAAATCTTAATTGAATTGATTTATCTTTACATGATCAAATATTTTTATTTATTTATTTAATTCATCTTTTAGTTTATTGAAATATTTGAATTATCTTTTATCTTCGATTTATTTATTTAATCTTTAATTTATCTATGATAAAGATTTTTATTTCATCTTTTTTATTTAACTTTTTTTTTTAATTTATTTATTTTATCTTTTAATTTATCTGTGGTAAATATATATTCAAATCTTTGTGATTTATCTTTGATTTCTCATTTTGATCAAATCTCTTTAATTTTTATTTTTTATTTTTATCAATTCATTTATTTAATATATTTCTTATCTTGGTTTATTTATTTTATCTTTTAATTTATTTATTTTTGTTTTGATTTTAATTATTTGATCTTTTAATTAACTTATTTTTAAATCTTTGATTTATTTATCTGATTTTTTAAGTTACTTATAATAAACATTTTCAAATCTTTGTGATTTATCTTTGATTTCATTTTGTGACCAAATCTCTTTAATTTTTTATTTTTTGTTTGAATAAATCCCTTTGATTTGATTTTTTTGTTTCATCAAATCTTTTGGTTTTGAGATTATTTGTTTCATCAAAGCTCCTTGATTTTGATTTTTTAGTTTCATCAAATCTCCTTGATTTTGATTTTTTTTCATCAAATCTCCTTGATTTTGATTTTTTTTTTCATCAAATCTCTTTGATTTTTTTTGTTAGTTCAAATGACTTTGATTTAGATATTATTATTTGAGCAAATCTCTTTGATTTTGATTTTTTTTAATCAAATCTCTTTGTTTTTTATTTTTCTATTCAATCAAATCTCTTTGCTTTTGATATTTCTATTTAATCAAATCTCTTTGATTTTATTTTTTTTATTTGATCTATGTGATTATGATTTTTTATCTTCGATTTATTTATTTGATCTTTTCATGATTTATTTTTTTATCATGTCTCTTTATGTTCAATTTGTTTGTGATCAAATAGACATACCAACCAATGGGAATATGCAAACATTGTAGAAAAAAAATTAACCAGCTCGAACTCTCAAATCCTCTATAAAAGCTCATTGCAAAATAAATGATAAGAATACATGATACGATACATTCAAGTAGAAATCTAAAGAACATGTGCAATGTAGAATCAAAAGAATAATCAAATTTGAATATTACCCTCTGCAGAAAAACCCTCACATAAAGCTTTAATTTCAAAAGCTTTTCACATAAGACAAGAAGTGAAAATTGAAGATGATGCCCTAAAGTGGTTTTATTTTGAATACCAGCAATAACAATTTATACCAAAAATTCTATTGCACAGTTCTTGAAGAAAAACTTGTAGACACCATTCATCCATTGCTGGCCTTTTTTAAAATCAGATTGTATACAATAGATTGCCACTCCTCTTTCGCTGCCTCCTGCTCTTCAGTAATAAGTAACATTTTAGTTATAATTCATAATCTAGAATATAGTGGAACAAGTATTATGTTGCAAGCTTTGAAGCCAACTTTTCATTTGAATCAAGCTACCATACAATTTTAACAAGGATTTCCAATCAAGTTTTATCCCATAATTCTAATCGTTATACATTTTAGTTTCACAATCAATATATAGATATCTAACTATATTTAATGAAAAATTATTAGTAACTATCATGTCCAAATTTAGCAACCTGCATGCATTGTTATTGCCTAATTAAGTCTCCAACTTCCACAGGAATCTAAATCACATAGCAATCCCATCAACATTTAAATAAGAAACCTTTTCTTTAAAGACTTTATTATATATTGCCACTTAAAATTAAAAACCAATTGGAGCTTTTGTTGATTGTAATTTATGTCCAAATGAATGATATTTTATAAATTTGTAATCTTTTGTCCCTCCGCTGCCTTTTTATTACAAGGCTTCCCACATGCAAAAATGTTTTTTATTGGTTTTAGTTGAAAAGGCTTTCAAAAAATTTCAAGCAAATAAAAATTAGCAAGTGTAAAACATAATATTTTCCAGCAGTATTCCTATCCGTGCCCCCAAATGGAAGATAAAAATGCAGATGTAGATGGACAAATTTAAAGCCCAATTCCACAGTCTTGACCAAAGATTATTTGGGTGCATCTAAATTTCCCTTATCGACATTCTCTGTAAACGAATCTGACAATGCATTCACACTCACTCCAGTATTTTTTGCATATCAGATAACATTAATAAATGTACAATTTTTTTTTTAGGATTTACCAGGAAATTGAGGGAGTGAAATTGGTCATCCCTATGAGGAGATCAGTCATTCCTCTAAGGAGTGCGGTCCTTGTAACAGTTGCATCCACAAATTGCAGCAACAGATTAGGTTGCATAAACACCATGGAAGTGAAGCAGACGAGGGCAGGCACGATGGTGAGTATTAATAAAAAAGAAGGGTTCCTAGCAAAAAAAAGGCACTACAAATGTCAGTGAAAATGTTAGTACTGACACCATTATAGCCTTTTTGACCCACCATGAGGCCTCTATTTTTCAAAAAATTGTGCATGCACATTACCAGCATCACCGTGTTCATCCATGTCATGTTGTTCCCTCCCATGCAAAAAAATACACACATTTCCACCAACATTTCAACCCATTAGCACCTACACAATAACATAACCCAAAAAAGAAAACTACAAAAAATTTACCTACAGGGGTCGAATCCTATGGTGGACCACCAACCATTGGCATTGTAACCCACAAGTCCTTCCATAGAGCCAATAAACCAGGTTGGTAAATAATTTGAAGAAAACCCTATAAGAAAACTAGGATTGTGATGATATCATTATCATTGAGCTTGTCATGTCCTTGAAGTGAGAAGAGCACATCCACGAAATCTGAATCGGCTATGTCCTTGGGCAAAGGATAATGTCTATGTTGGTTGAAGTGTTCAACAAAAGCATTCACGGCTTCCTCCATCTATTTTCTCCACATCCAAGTGAAATAGTCTTCCTTCATCCAGCGCATGGTTAGGGTTTAAAACATCGACTATTGCAGTGGTGTGAGGGTTGGCACATGGGCTTCCCTGGCACTCACCTTTGCATCCATGGTAAAGAACACCAACATAAAACGTCCCCATTATTTCTGCCCCAGCCCATCTCCCTTTGTGTAGCCATGTGCCACCAGATTCGCCCCACCCTGTACATCGTACATTCTGCCTAGACACACAACTCCCCTTGCTTTCCTCTCACAATGTTTTATCAAATGCAGGATTCCCAGTGCATACATAACAAGAATTAAAAACTGTTCATTATTGAAACTATAACCCATCATTTTTGAATCTATAATGCCATTATTCTTGAAACTATTTATTCCCCTCTAACCACCCCACTTCCATTTTGAAGAGGTTGGCTTGTTCTAAGGCGGTGATGCCTTTCACAAAAATTCTCCTATAGTGATATGCACAATCTGCAATTCTCTCTTCGACTAGAATAATTCTTCGAAGAATTATTCTTCCATCATGTCTTTTCCATTCCCATCCACAGACCCTTCCACTTCCATTAGTTACACTTCGACTACCCACTACCCCATCGTTTTTGTAACAGTTTCACTTTCTTTTTTATGTACTCAAGTTTTTTCCACCCTTGTTGTGCCTGTAGAATGCCTCACAGTGTAACAACAAAGAACAATATAACGACAAAAATCACATCAACTAACTTCTCTTGCCAACGCCTTCGTAAGTTCCCTATGAATACCTTATGTATGTTAGAATCGGGAAACTGATACAAGATTTGTGCAAGGAGCGCTTGATAGCACGCTATGAAATCAGCAATTTTCTTGTTGTCTCCTTATTTACATCGGACAAGATCCAAAAAGGTAATATTTAGCCCGATATTAGCCTAAAATTATCTAAGGAATTGATTTACAAGTTGGTTAAACGAGAAAATAGAATTGTCAAGCAAGGAATAGTACCATTCCAGTGTTGTGTCCTTGAGCAATCGAGGAAACATTTTTTCCATTAAGGCATCATGATGGAAGAAATCAGTGCACAAGGCATTAAAGGCAGACACATGTGTCTATGGGTCCCCTTTACCGCCATATTTTTCAAATTTAGGGATCTCCATTCCTTGCGGGAAGGGAGTGTTTGGATCGCAACAGAAAACAGGCTATGCCAGAAGAAGGGTTGAAAGATGGGTTGGGCAGAGGCTTGGGAAAGACTCACCAACTGGCTTTGCATCTTACCCATATTCTGAAGAAGGGTGTTCAGAATAATGTCATTAGAAGATAGAGGGTTAGAGGAACCTCCTCCAGAACCACTGCCAAAGCCATCTCCAAAATTGCCACCAAAACCACTACCAGTGCCACCACCACCGGTAGGGCCTCCACCGGAATCACCACCGCTTCCGGAGCCACCACCATGACCTCTGTCGAAACCAGTTCCACTAGCACCACCTCCACTACCAAATCCACCACCACTACCAAAGCCCCCACCACTCATCCCGCCAAAACCTCCACCACTAGAGGTGACAAGAGGGGTGAAGCTAAATCCCAAAGGGACCTTGTTTACTTTGACTTTTTCAAGTTTTTTAGAGACAAAAGGGATGCTGATAGAGGGGACCACATCGGCCATGTAGAGTGACGTGGGAGGCATCGATACTCCTAACTATCCTTCATAATCTTCAAAAGTGGCTCCTCGCATAACACTAAGAATTTTTTAAGGAGCACACACTTCTATCAGACTAGTAAGACTAGCCAGGAGTTCCAAGCATGTTTGATCTTTTCCAATCATGTACTTTAGTTTGCTAGTGACCTGAGCGGCCCTAGCCATCTTTGGGTTTCTTTCCAAATGATTTTCTAAGGCACCCAACCCCTTGCTAAGGGTGGAGACATTCTGAAGGGATTTGAATAGTCTCATACGCATCCACTGACGATGGTGTGGGGGAGGCAGGAGGAGTGGGGATGTGATCGGTCTCGTCAGAGAATCCTAGTTTGCCCCTTAACAACTGCTCCTACATGACCACACTAATGGCAGGACTAGAGAAAAGGCCTATAGAGAAACTAGTAGTGACCTTCGTCCTTTCCATCGGGAGGTGTCATACACTTCTCCTAACGATATACCTAGAATTGTAGATTGGGTTGTGATGCTCATAAACCTTTCACAACACTAAAGAATACAATAGTCATGAAGCACACGAGAGAGGTCTCAACACCAACAAATAAACAAACATTGGTTCACGTCAGGTTCACCAAAAAGGTAAGAGAGGGGGACCAACCACGTTCAAGGCCCCAGGTCATGGAGGGCCAAGAGTGGAAGGCTTCCCTAACTTACCTCAGCTTAACAGGGTGTTAGGAAATGCGGGACGAGAATGATGAGGACTATGAGGTCCTTCAATCACTTTGCAGACTTGAAATACAAAATGGGGCTAGGTGAGATAGTGTTTGGGTCCAACACTATGCCTCAAGAAACTCTCTGCCCGAGGACGAAAGCACGGTCCTGGGATGACAGCGCGACTCGCTAGGGTCTCTCAAGTGCGTTGGCATCCGCACAACCAAACAACTAAAGAGATAAGGTCGAACTTAGAAAATAAGTTAACGGCCCAACTAACTACCACTAAAGGGCCAAAATAACAATATGAAGTAAATGAAGTACTTTGTAATGTGATAAATTATAAAAGTGAGAGTTAGGGTAGCAAGAATGATCTCACAAAGAAATTTGTTCTCTAGCCAGCTCTCCCAAAGCACGTTCACCTACACACAAAGAGGAGGAAAAGTGTTGGGTGGTTGTATAGGGGGCTGCCTCAGTCAGACCCCCATTTTGGTGTTTCCACCTCCACGAATAGCCAAGAAAGCGAGTATGATAAAGAAAGTAATATAATGAAGAACACTAAAACACTACAAAATAGTAAATGTGCTTATTCAACCAAGTAATAGAGGAGAGGAATGGGAAGCTTTCCACCAAAATCACTCAATACTAATGGAGGAGAGAATGAGAGTACTCGAGCCTCTACTACAATGGTGTGGTCCCAAGCTTTCTCTACTTAAGTGGTTGAGTGAAGTTGTTGCTGGAAAGGAGTGCAAAAGTATTGCTAGGATGCTTGAAGAGTGTAAGAGAGTGTGAAGAAGTTGAACTGAAAGCTTGGAAGAATTTATGTAGAATTCTTAGAGGATGGAATGAAAGAGTGAATAGTGAATTTGAAGGAAAGATCAAGAAAACAACCATATTTGGGTCGGTTAGCTGAAGGAGGCGTTACAAGTCATTTGTCAATGAGAAGTGTAACGCCTCTGCAGGTTCAGCCGCAAGAATCTACCAAGGACATAAGCGTGTTGCATGGGCGTCTACACACCACATGGTTGTCCCTGACAAAAATTCCCCCACTAACGCTCAAAATAGATGCTAAGTGGGATGAAAGCAATGGGCTTATGTGTAATTAAGCCTCTAAACTTGGTTTTTAAAAGTGGAGAGAAAAAGGGGAATTTGCATAAGGGGTGCAAATTTACTTCTATATAGGATCTTAAAGGGGACCCATTCGCCCAAGGGTGAATGGATCATGGCCTAAAAATCTAGGATTTCTAAATTTAGGGCCATTAAATTAATTAAATGCATTTATTCAATGCATGTTGTAATGTTGAAAAATGTTTAAAATAGGCCTTGGGATGTATAATAAAGGGGTTTAGGGGCCTATTTATGAAGGATAAAATGCATAAAATTGAGGTCACTAAAATAGGTCCAAATTAAGTGTGAAATTGTACTATCACTTAGAAAGGAGTACAATTTTCTACACTACAATTTCATGTGTTTATGTCCTTTGGTGCAAACATTATGGTTGACAATATATCCAATTTTCCAGTGATAGTGTTGCTAATGTAGAGTACATATTTGGAATGGTTCGCATTCCTCTGTGAAATAATATTTTGTTATGCAGACTTGCGGGAATATTTATAGGTGCTAGTAGCATCTATGATCCAAGTGGCATGTATTTTAGACGTTCGCATGTCAGTTTGTGGATAATCAGTTGATGTATTTTGATGTTGTCTCACCAATAGTGTCGACCTAATATGTTTGGGGTCTATGAAGTTAAAGGAAATTTTGATCAATTATGTGGGAGCTATTATAGTTCCATGCTGACCTATTTGATGTGTTACAAGTTTTGAATTAAGGTGTGAATCATGTATGTTTTGATCTTGATCTGACAAGTTATTGTTTTGCATGATACATCTAATTAAGACAACCTAATTGATGTTGTAGGACATTGCAAATGTAATAGGTATATATGTAAGATCATTTTTTGTGTGGTAGTGGATGTATGTATGTGTGAAGTAGTGTAGAAGTGGTGTGATGTGAATTCCTAAGTAGAGCATGTGAATGTGATGTGAATGCAAAGCAAAATAGAGTGTTAGAGAAAAGTAGTATGAACTGTGTTGATTCAGTGTTTTGAGCTTCAATGGAACTATATTTCTTGCATATTGTAGATGCATTTGTAGCAGTTAAAATATTGGTAGTGAGCTACCCCTCTCCTCTATTTCTCTCATTCTCTAGATAGTGAGCCCACCTGGAAGTGAGCCTTTCTGTAATATCTTATAATCAGTTATAATATATTATGAGCTAATCCTCACCATGGTTATAAAGTTGGTGTTCATGTGTTATATGTCTTACTTTCATAGTTTCTTTCCTTACTGCAAATTGATAATGATGCTTGAAATGAATGTTTAAATGGTTGTGATTTCAGAGAATACTGATTCACCCCCCCTCTCAATATTTTGGGTGTTCAACATTAACTTGGAGCTATTATAGCACAAAAATAAACCAACAGAATGGAAACTCTATTGGGGACAAGACATTTCAAAAAAATTTGAGGTCACTGGTTATGTTGAACATATTTGTGTGAAGTTCCTTTTTTGCTATTTCAAAATTGGTTTGTTACTTTTGTTCCTACAATTTTTTTCTGAAAAATATTTGTAAATCTTCATTCCCTTGAGTGGGTGGTGACTGTGAAAGAATCCTTGCTAGTGTGAGTGAAAATAAAGAAAGAATATCAAGAATTCATGGACGAAAGAAGATCTTTGTTCAGAAAAAATATTAGAAGAAAGATAGAATTAGAATTTCCTCTTGCAAGAAAAACATGGAAACCTAAATATTCAAGTAAGTCAGCTCCTGAAATCCCTGAGTTTTCTGAAAAATATAAGGAATAAGGAACTTTGGTGTTGGGAAAAAGAGACAGATGCGGCAACTATGCCATAAAGCGGAAACAGGCACAGTTCATTTCCCACATTGACCCTTAGAGAGAAACTCATGCAAAACAGTTTCAACAACACCATTAATAGATTCAAACACATAGAACCAAGAACCATGAAAGATGAAATAAAAGACATGAACACACAGATATACGTGGGGAAAAACCCTTTTGGGTAAAAAACCCCACACTCCAAAAGCCCAGATCACCATTGTACTATTTAGCAACAAGATATAGTTATAATACAATATCAAGCTCACAACCTTTATAGAGTTTACATTTGTTCCATTCTAGAGAAAATTCGGAAGCATAGCACCTCACAACCACCTCTCTTAGCGATAGACATCTCACGGCTACACAACCACATGACTCGACCACCAGCCTCCTAGCCTCCATGTCGCACAGTCGCTTGTCCTTCACCTTCTACGAGATCTTTCTCTCCCATGACATCCCAACCTCTCAACCAATCTAGCAACCCCACGGCCTACATCCAACCACTCGGCTTGCACCCAACCTCACGACATGCACCCAAGTTCTCGGTCAACTCATGCCCAGCATCATGGCCTCATCTGCTTGCATCTAGCCTCTCAGCCTGCATCCAACATCTTGGCCTATCTACACCCGACCACCTAGTAACCTTGATCTGTCTGTGCCTAGCCTCGTGGCCTCTTTGTCTGCATCTAGCCTCTTGGCCTACATCTAACACCTCAATCTCTCGGCTCGTCCGACGCCCAACATCACACAGCCTCTCAGCCTTTCAAACTGCCACACATTATTGTCACCACTCTTTGCTCCAAGCTCCAAGAGAGTCATCTCTCAACCTTCGTCGCATCCAGCCTTTCAGCTTGAAACTCAACTCGTCCAAGTCAAACTTCACTTTGCGAGAGATTCTAGAGAAACTCGCAAGTGTTGAATTCTCTATCGCTTCAACTCTTCAACTACCGCACCCCTTAGGGTTTCACTTTCAGCCACAAACCAACACCAGCATGCAATCCTGGTCATTAGATAAGCAGTCGAACAAATCTCCACTATCGAGCTTAGGGTTAACCACCCAATCGAAGAGACATTCATTACCATCTCACCAAGCACATGGGACCACATGCCATCTTTCCTCCACGTCATCACCACCTGTCAACCTTCATCACAATCCACCAACCTTGTCGGGTCCCAAGTGGTCCCCGCATCCATCGACATCCAAGTTGCTCTATCGCTGGAGAACCAAACTTCAAAACCTCTTGACTAAAGTTATGAAGTTCCCAAAACCTGCGACTCACCAATAAAGGCATCGCCTTGTCACCAAAAACTTAAACTTTTGAACCTCTTGACAGAGGTTACGAAGTTCCTGAAACTCGCGACACACCAACAAAGGGATCGCTCCATTGCTCAAAATCTAATCTTCCAAACCTCATGTGAAAGGTTACAAAGTTCCTGAAACCCACGACACATTGACAACAAAGGAAGATCCTTCCCTTCACAGTCGCTAAGTCGAGAGGTTAAGAGACTTCAGAACCCCGTGACTTCAGTTAGATAAACCTAAAAACCAGCAACTTAACTCAGGTCGATGAAGGAGGAAAACACAACTGCTCCAAGAAGTTGATCAAGCTAGTAAATTAAGTCACAATTCTCAACATTCTCCCACTTGATAAAGAACTTATTGGCTCCTTCCAAAGCAAACTCAAGAATCTTGAACAATGCTTTTGTGCTCCAGCCAAGACCCCTACAACGACATCCAAGATGTCCACCAACTCAGACAATAATTCCAAGCATTCATCATAGGAAAAGGAATGAGCCAAGGTGTATATACACAAGTCTCAAGAACACAAGCATCAAATCCTATAGACAGCAAGGGCACCAACACTACCACCACTCCACTATGCTCGCAAGTTATACAAAAGCAACAAAATGTCCACTTCAAAGTCGTCAACATAAACACAACCGTGAAGCAATCCTCCAAAAAACAAGATAGAACTTCAGCTAGAACAACAATCAGTAAATTGATTGGTCTCATCCAACTGATCAACCCACACGATTGAAAATAGCACCCACAGCACATGATAATCCATCCAATAACTCATACCTCCAAGGTATCAACATCAGCAAACTCATGCCACTTACATATCCAACCCGTCAACAACAAATACAAGCTCCAAGTGCCAACCAGTCAAAGAAGACCAAACACATTCAGGAACTCCCACTACATGGGTAATTCCAAATTTGATAAGGTCAAGGCATACCGAGTCTACCAATAGCATCACATAGAGAGTGTAAATATGTAGTTACAAGGAACCATCCACAATGATATGCGCATCATGTAACTATAGAAAATCCTACATATACCTCTAAATTCCAACTATGTCACCTTATTCTCCATGTATCCATGAGTGCCTGCAACTGATCATCTCATGCTAAACTCCAAATGCAACACTGCACCATCATGAATTTCTCAAGAATATGACCAATGCACCCAATACAGAAAGAATTACCAGACCATTCTCAAAGCTCCAATCATCTAAACCAGGAACTTATCAATACATCATGATCTACACATCCCCCTTAGGATATCCCATGCTCCAGGTGAACATAACATGGTCTCAAGAAAAATGCATCATGCCAAAACTCTAATGCGCAATCAAGAGTCTATCATGACATTAAGCAAACAAACTCTAAACCAACATCACATGTCAAGGACTACCAACACCTTAGTCAAAAACTCCAAGAGTCCTTCATGGCTCCAAGATGTTACACATCCTCAAATAGTGTCCATGCAGATGTGAAAGAACTTGCAGCAACAGGATCTAAGAGTCCCTCCTAGTAACATCTACAACACTAAAGAAAATCATTCACCACCATGTGATGAATCCATAGTCACTACTAAATTTCCCATTGAAACGTGACACCAAGCTCTCCAAGCATCATGACCAACCATCTGCTAAACTAAAAATCCTCCATTTTCGCAACAACATGTCCCTCTGACAACAATGCTAAGCAGCACCAAGATCTCCAAACAAAGCAAACCAAACCATCATCATCAAAAGCTTACACAAGATAGTGTATCCAAGCTATCCATGACATTGTGATACACATGCTACAAGTCCCCATAGCTGACTATTCAAGTACTCAACACCATCCATCCTCTCATCTCAAAGCACCACACCAATGCACAAGTGACCACAGACAAGGCCAACTAACAAGTTTGCACCAACAATGAATCAACCTCATGGATATAGAAAGTCCACTTCCAAGTTTTCTCATAGCAAACATGTAGATAAAGATAGCCCACAACATTGCACAACCCATAGATACATTCAACATAAACATGCAAACCCATCATTGCATTGGAAACAACAAAACTAAGATCTCAAAGAGAACAGTTGTAACGCCTCACCACAAACCCTAGAGGACGACACACTATTAATTGAAAATAGAATAATTTTTTTTAAAAGTGTGATGTTGCACGATTGAAAATGAACATAAACTTAATTACTATCCTATGTCCTCTAAGGTTCTCGACTGCATTGCATAGTTCCCACCATTTAAATTAACAAAAACTATAAAGCTTTGTAATAACCAAATTCCAACATCAATTAAGATTTGCATCTACCCATAACATATAATCAAATGATTCATGAGATACAACCATATTCTAAACTTAAAAGATTATCTTATTACAACCATTCCAATTAACATGAACAATATCATTGAATACATAATTCATCACATAACAAAGTTACATTAGTTCCATCTTTACAATTATATTTTGTACAAAAATGCCTCCTCATTACACGTGAGGGGTGATCCACAACATGATACATGATACATAATTGAGATACAGTACAAATTCAAGTACAAGGATCACAAATCCCAAGAGCAGACACAATGCAAAAGTCTTCGAATCAAGTGAAGTCACCATGACACGTACAAGAGAAGGGAACCCAATGGAGGACGAAACACGTTCCACCCAACCATGTGGACCTAAAGGTCCACCCCCCATGCTAGGAGATAGAAAAAGGGTCCTACCATCATAATGACAATAGGGTAACAACAACTGACACAACAAGACTATAAGGGGTTCCAACATGCAAATACAACATAACACGACACAACAGTGATACTGCTTCCAGAGGCACTCACATTCATAAAATGGAAATACAAGATTGTAGCAGGGGAGAGTGTCATTGCATGGTCCTAGAATGGGTTGTCCTGACAACCTAGATGTCGGCCATCCTAATAGCCTAGACGTTGGCCCCCATTTATGGTTGTCCTGACAGCCTCTCACTAGGCGTCGGCCCCATAGGGTGACACATGCGAGACCACTTATCCTCTCATGGAGACAAGGATATTGGTCTTGCCGACCAGGCCTTCCCAACCCGCCCTTAGCCTGAACGAGTGCTATAGGAATGGGTGAGGCATCTGATCATCTTAGTTACAATGAGATTTTACCTGACCCCTTAGTTAATTAATTATGTTATCACTTACTTAAGGAACTCCCATATGGGTTGTCCTAGATGCCACTTTGTGCACCGGCCCCCATTGAGAGCCACTCCCCCTTCTATGACAAGAAACCCAGCTAAACACAACATGGCAAGCCAACATACTTAAAGCCCATAACCGAATGATCATACACGAAAGCGAGGCATGAACCATCCCACACAAGAATCTACCACAAAACACGGAAACAAGGCATGGCTAGTTCCCACAATTTCACATCGCAAATACCACATCAATCAGTTCAAGGTTTAAACCTAACAATTCAACCCTTATCACATTTATCCAAGTCTCTGGAAGCCCACAAGGCCACATACACGAGTATCCACTCTCGAACCAAAACCATGATTACTCAATTTTTCGTACAAACAACACATTCTTCACAAAGCAGTCACTCCATTAATAGAATCTGAGAGACACAAAATGGTTTCCACAACTATATTACACACAAAATACAAACCAGTAATATTTACGATTGTCAAGGATAAGGTACTTTCACATTTAACAATTTAATTATAAAAGGTTCCATGCATACCTTTTTCATTTCACTTGTAACACGATATAACCAAATAATATAAATAAGTCTCAATTGTCACACTATATGTATCAACTCAAACCTAATTAAATTTAATGTTATATAAACACAAATAGTACTTTAGAAGAGACTCTTTAAAAACATTAAGTGTCCATAACATTAATCTACTTCTATACCACTCTAGTTAATAATGATAACACGACATCAAGGTTGAACTCGTTGTTGATTTCTCAAAGATATAATAGATAGAAAGAGGAGAGATTAATGATTAATCTACAATTTAACCATTCCTCATAAATACATAGACATATAATCTCTTAATGTATAAACTTATTATTAACCAACCTATTCAATAGTACATTTTATTATTGAAATTTTAGGATTATAAAATATTATCTAATATCTGCCTACCCTGGGTGTATATATATATATATGTGTCACTAGTCATCATGCTACTGCCGAGACAAAGAATCATAATTCAGCTTTGTATTTATAACCGTATAACAGCATAGTTGTACGTAAGCATATATTCAATTCAACTTTCAAAAGCCGATTTCCTCATATTTACCTCTATATAAATAAGCATATTCATGTATATCATTAATGACTATCTCAACACAAATTCAGTAAGGTAAGTCATTCTTATGTGTTTGTCTCCAGTGCAACCAAGGTTTATAACGACAGAAGTGTAATAAGCCAACATTGACCTTGTCTAGCCCAATTTATGTTAAGGAAACTTCCTTTAGATCTAGGGATTCAAAGTATATCAACCACGCGGCTCATGTAATTAAATCCACAGGTGATTTGTAGCAAGAAAGAGTCTGAAAAGGCAAAGGGAGCTATGCCAGAACAATACAAAGCATAGTGATTTAGATTTAGAAGAGATAAAGTAATCAAACTTATTCATATTGCATATCTATTAATGTCCAATGCTTAGGGGTTTCAAAGATTATATATATAAATATTTATATCGATATGCAACACATACATATATTTCGATGTGCAACACACAGGAAGGTCGATAGACAAGCATTATATGCAGGCCATTACACAAAATATCCTTCAAAGGTTGATGTACCAAATACTTCAAAAGGGTCAATTCAATGCCATAATTACATGAAACTTAAACTGGATGCAAATCAACTTACAGGGCCAGACAATGGGCCCAGCTTAAACGTCACACACTAAGCGTTTGACCTGCTTAGGTGGCTGTTGTGGGGCCCGCTTCACCTGTCCTGCTTCCGTTCGCCGTTCCCGTTCACCGTTAGTCCTGTGCAGTTAAGTGGATGCCAGTAAATTCAATATTTTTAAACTGTTCTCCCGCCCACCTGCGCTAAGAAGTTTTTGGTGATGTCGGTTAAAGTCTCTGCGCTGCGCTAGCACCATTTCACCGGTTTCCAACCCGATCAGTTTTCATTAGCCAGATACCACAGTTGGATGTGCTCTGGTAGACATGCATGCAAAATCAGGAAGCACGTCAACTATTTGATAGGATGCCTCAAAGAAATGTGGTCTCATGGAATGATTTGATTGCAGGATACGCACAAAATGCGTTTGTTGAAAAGGGTTCAGAAACTTTCTATTAAATGTAACTTGCAGGTATAAAGCCGAACTCTGCAATCTTTGCCAGCATCCTCCCTGCCTGTGCTAAAATGGGAGCTCTGGAACAAGGTATGGAAATCCATCGCAGGATAAAGGAATTTTGTCAGATGTCGCTGCTACTACATGGTAGACATGTATGCAAAATGTGGAAGCATAGACAAGGCACGCGAACTGTTTGACAAAATGCCTCCAAGAAATTTGTTCCCATGGAATGCCCTGATAGCAGAATATTCACAAAATGGATTTGTTGAAAAGGCTTTAGAAACTTTCAAGCAAATGCAATTTGCAGGTGTAATGCCAGTCTCTACAACCTTTGTCAGCGTCCTCGCAGCTTGTGTCGAATGGGAGATTTGGAATGGGGTATGGACATCCATCAAAGCATAAGTTATGGAGGAATTTTGTCAGATGTAATAGTTGTAACAGATCTGGTAGACATGTATGCAAAGTGTGGAAGCATACACAAGGCAGGTGAACTGTTTTACAATGTGCCTCAAAGAAATTTGCACAAAATGAATTTCTTGATAAAGATTTAGAAATTTTAAGCAAATGAAATTGGTCAAATATTATTGTTGGAAATGCTCTATAGTAGACATGTATGGAAAATGTGGAATCATAGACAAGGCATGGGAACTGTTCAACAAAATGCCTCAGAAATATGGTCTCACCAAATGAGATGTTTGTAGGATAAGCACAAAATGGATTTTGGGAAGATGCTCTCAAAATGTTTGAATTAATAAAGTATTCAGGAGCACATCTTAACATTATGGGTATGCAGCCATTCAGATTTAGTGGATGAGGTTTGTATATATATTTTCAATTACACAAGTAATTCTGATTGCATTAGACCTATAATTGATCGTTGTGTGCATGGTTGAGCTTCTTGCATATGCTGAGTATCTTGAGGACACCTTAGACTTTATCATTAAGATGCCAATAACTTGTGGTAGTTGTGTGGATGTGTTTTCTTGGTGGTTGCAAATCATATACAAAAATTTGTTTAGGAGTATTTATAGTGATGTTTCTTTTTTATTTGGATCCTAAAAATGTTGTGACTTATGTTCTTCTCTCAAACATCTATGCAGATGTGGGCATGTGGTGTGAGGTTCAAAAGATAAGGAGATTGATAAATGGTAAAAGAATTAAAAAGATCCATAGATATAGTTGGTTTGAAAGCCATGAAATGGTGTGTGCTTTATGTGTAGAGGATAGATCACATCCACAAAGATATGATATCTATGCAAAGTTGGAGAGATAAGCTTGGGAGATGAAGGTAGCAAGGTATTCCCCAAATTTGAGACAATTACTTGGTGATGTGGAAAAGGAGAGAAAAGAATTATTTCTCTGCCACCATAGTGAAAAGTTGGCAATTGCTTTTGGTTTGTTAGATGCACCCCTAGAACAACATTTTGTAGTTGTTAAAAACCTTTCATATGTTTTGATTGCCACACTACAACGAAATTTATCTCCAAGATTGTTGCAAGAAAAATTGTTGTGAGAGATGTGAAGTGTTTTCATCATTTTAAATAGAAAAAATGTTCTTGTGGAAATTATTGGTTATGCCAAATGAATTAATCTAAAAAATAGGCTTACACTATAATAATGTGCACTATGTCACACCTACACTAATAATGAAGGAACAAGGTTTAATTTTCAATTTCTAGAAGAAAAAAAAACAGTTTTGTTTTTGTTTTGAATATTTGGCAATCTAGACCATGATGTTGGCTTCATAAAATTATATGCATGGAGTTCATATATATTGTTGGGGTAGCTATCAAAGACTTATATTATGATAACATGATCATTTAATTAAATTATTTTCATAAACCTACATATGTATGAAATGAAAATTTGGAGGAGGTGGAAAAAGAGAAAAACAAAAGGTGTGGAACACTTCAAGTAAATCAAAGGATGCTTGACTAGCAAGAAATGGGAGAGGAGGGCTCACAATTACCCTTGCCATTTTCTATAGTTATTTTGTTTGGATTAATTGTCAGAATGAGAAATCACAAATCAATTTAAGGGGCAATATAGTGCATAAGACATGGGCATGTAATTGATTGACTCACTAACTAGGAGCATCTAATCATACATGATAGTGTTTGAAGGTTGTATGACTATCTTCCTAGTTACTTGGAACAACATCAAAATTAATAGCATTGTACATAATCACCCCTCTACCTATTTTTGTAGGATATAATGAGTGGACAATCTTTGAATGTTGGTTATCTTTTATAACAAAATTGATACAATAACTCTCTTCTACCATAATGGCAACCCCTTGCTTCTATTTGATAGTATTTGGACAACCCATTATCATCATTATGGTTTAGCTAAGATTCTGATTACAAATATGATTAACCTTGAATCTAGTGTGCTTTTTGAAGTCCCTTTGAATGTTGACATTTTTATCCTTGTGTAGGCAATAAGGGTTTAAAGATAGGACAACCCTTCTTGATTGTCAAATTCATTGATGACACCATTTCTTCCATGACACCTTGATTATAACAATTGTATTGATACTCCTTCGGTAGTTAAGACATGATTATTACCCTGAATTAATTGTCAGAATGGGACATGATAGTGCCCATGGATTGATGAAAACATTACCTAGGAATAAAGGTAATTTTTACTATTACAAAATTGGTGTGATTATTATTATGAGCATAGTGTAGTAGTCCTTTTAGGATAATTTTTTATGACAACACAATGAAGTGAAGTAATAGCTATGAAAAAGTGTTATGTTGCAATGACTATCTCCTTCCTTGGTGACAACCTACTTTATATTTTTGACAAGATTTTATATTTAAATAGATTCTCCCATATTTATGATAGTCTTTATGAATAAAATATTGAGACCTTGATGACAATGCTTCAATGGTTCATGGGATTATTAATGGAGCGATTATTGTCCTATGGATGATTAGGTTCATGGAATTCATCATGATATAACACTCCTCTCATTTACAATAATCATTGAGGTAATGATGATTATCAATATGTCTAGAGGTTAATGTTAGAGCTTGAGGGTAGTAAGGTCTCAAGCACCATGATTATCTTTTGTGTTGATGATGGAAATTTCCCCTTAATAAGTTAAGACATTATAATAGTTCAATAATAATTTATATATTTCTTGAAAGTTATTGGTTACCATGATGATTTTGACTTGAGAAGACCCATATATATATAACACAACATACAATAATAATGTTTCTAAGATTAAGGACAACCATGATTTTTGTGACCATATGAGTGACTATGTCTATTATGATTATGGCTATACAATAGCCTTGGGATAATGTATTGTGTAGTTTACATAAGACTAAGACATTAAGATTTGTTGAATGGAGTCCTTAATTGTCTTTCTAATAACATAATTATCATCACTCATGTGACTGTCCTCCTCATTTATAAGTATTCAAAACTTTATCATGATTTCCTCATAGATGGCAATGATATCATGTGACCTAGGGACTTCCTTAGAAGGATAATACTATCCATAGTAGTACTATAATATTTTCTAACAACCCAACTTCCTTCCTTTCTTGTAATATTCTTCAAGGTGGTTTTATAGCAATCAATGAGAAAATGAGCTACAATAAAATAAAATAGTTAGTTTACAACTTCACACTCAATAAAATCAAACAAGGACAATCATATATGTTATTCATGAAAATATTTTGACTTAATTTCAAGGTTATCTTAGTCATACAAGATGTATTTTTGGACCATCTCCTCTATATGTGTGTGGTATAGAATTTTTAAGTGATGTTAAATTATCATGGAAAGCCTCTTATGTAATACAAGAGTAGTCAATTGGTTATTACTGTCACTAAGAGTGAAATGGTAGAGTTTTAAATAAAATGATCTTAGTCTTGATACTAGCGTTTATGAAACTCTTACCCTTGATGAGATAATCCTCTCATTTTCATGGTTGACTTTTAATTGATGTCTTACAGCATGGTGGAAACCATCACAATTTAGTACCTACAAAAATCCTACAAAGAACCTAATAAATTATTATTATTTATTACAATAAACTTAATAAAACTATCTAGGCACATGACCATCCTATAAGATTTATAGTAGCCTTAATAACAAAATTTGTATGGCTTTAATGATTTCCTAAGATTATCCTTTTATCCTATTGTTGTTATCTATGACAACACAATTATAATACATAAGATATTAAGTGAGTGTTTGACCTAATTATGATAATAACCTAGCATGATTGTTATCTTATGAAAACATTTTCCATTGGTACTCCTACTGGATGCTATGAAAGAATTATAACTCATACTAATAAGAGGCATAAAACTTATAGAAGTGATGCTTGACTATATTTTATGGGCCTTTCCATCTTAAACTTCACTTAATTATAGTCTTCTTTGTTGTCTCTAACTCCCTCTTAACAATTCCTATTGTCAATAATAGTTCTATGGATACCAATAAAATATTTTAGAAGTGTGATATCCCCCATGATGCTATTAAGATAACCTAAGAAAGATTATAGTCATTAGTCATTATATAACATCTTGTGCCTATGTTTGATAGTGTTATAGCAGGTGAAGAATTATTTTTGATGGTACATTTTTGGGCTAAGTAACTAACCTCTATTGTGTTCCATTATTTATTAAGTTAATACTATCTTATTGTTACTATAATAGTCCTTGGATGTCATTTATTGTTGACAACATGGTTGTTCTCAAATGGTGTTGACTATTCCACCTAGTTTTATGGCATATCTTTCTTCTTTCTTAGTAGACTATTACCCTTGTGAGGAATGATTTTTTACACTTTCCTTTATAATCATGGAGTTGGTAAGGAAGAGATAAGCCATTATCTAGGGTTTGGTGAAAGTACTTGTCATCGTTATTTTCAATTGCTATGAGTGTTGAATGTTGACCACTCAAAATAAACAATGACCTTTACTATGTAGGACACTCATGTAGGATGATAAACAATTTTTATCTCTCCACAACTATACTTGCACCCTAATGATGAAATTTTGACTAATATGAAATAAACTTATTTTTAGCTTGAAATAATTTCTTAGATCTAAGCAATGGTGTTGACCTTTAAATAATCATTTCAACAACACAAAGAAATTCAAATTTATTATATCATACATTATTATACTTTCATGCATGTCAAAAAATAAATCACCATACGAAAATGATATAAGTTTTTTTAGGAATCTTACAAAAACTAAACCCTTCTAATTCTATCTCTGTTCATGGTTGAAGAGTTATACATCTACAACCTATTTTATCTTGATTTCCTAAAATATTAGGACAAGATTTGCATGTAGAAATAAAAGGTTTTTACAAGTACGATGCTTCCTTAGCATTGAGATTCAGAATGAGGTTCTAAATCACTACAATTAGTTAACCCTAAGGTTAAAATCCAACCAAAAAAAGATCTTTCAAAAACATTTCCACATTCCAACACTAATTACACATAGTAAAAATCTAGTTTTCTTTTTGCAACAATTGTAGGGGGAGTTTGATATCATAGATCACATGTGCCAAACCTTGTAGTAGTTGTTAGGAACCAAAAAATTCCTCGTATAGCTTTTATAAGGGTTATGGCTCCTAGTTGATAATTGTACCTCTATCATTATAGCTAGGTGAGGGCTTGCAACACATACCAAACTATCAATTTTAGCCCCAAAAGTATTGAGAAACTATAACATAATTAGTGATCTACTAAAGGGAATCTAATAGTGCATTCAAGGTAGGCCATATATCCAATGATCCTTGTTCAAACCTTCATTCTAAACTACCTTCTTATCATCCTTTAAATTTAAATTCCTGACAACAAATATTATTTTGAAATATAATGAAGGGTTTCAATGTTTAAGGAGGGTTTTTAAAGGTTGTAAATACTCCAAAACAACTTCCAAGTTATCTAAAAGACTATTTAATGGTTTCATGAGAGCTTAAAGGGGTTACTATCATGGTGAAAATTTAGAGACTTTTCTAATGTATGAACAATAGTAAGATAGCAAAGAGTCTCCATAAACGCTCAAATCAAGAATTATAACTAGCTCAAGAATTCTAACAATGGTAATTTAGAGACTAGCTAGGAAAGAAAATACAAAGAAGAGGTGGATTTGAGAACCGAAATCACATCTTGATACCACAAAACTAATACCTCATATTGGAAAAAATCTAACTAGCTCAAGTATTTAGATCTTACAATGTAATCAACTCATCAAGAACCAAGGAAAACTAAGACACTTCGAGCTAGAAGAACATTTGATCAATAAAATTGAAAATAAATAAAGGGATTCATCATTTTTTGGGGAAAAGTGGCGTGTGTATACAAGGCACAACATGTTTCTAGCTAGCTTTGTAAGTTATTAGTAAGGAAAAAGAATAACATAATCCTGCATTTTTAGGATGGATTATCTTTCCAAGTAGGTACAAATATTCATATTAAGTAACATATGATGAGCTTCAAAAGTAAATAGAATCACAAGATTATTCCATTAAATTGCATAAGGAAAATAATAGCTAGACTAAGTCCATATCAAAGAACAAGAACTTGATGAATTCTATCAAATTGATTCTAACACTTAAAATATGTTAGATCAAGCACTTGAATGAATCATGAATTAGGAAAGTGATCATAGAAATATGGTTTGTGAATAAAATCTATAAGGAAAAGCATAAAAATACATAAAATGTGCCTCAATGTATTATCAAGTACAAGGTTATATTACATACATTCTCTATATTCAAAAACATTCTTGATGGGTGTTCAAGACCACTCCTAAGGTACCAATAAAGTGTAGGCCTACATAGGTAAAATTTTATTAAGAGCTAACTATGTAAACCTTATGGATAACTCATTAAAGGGAGTATTAGAAAAAAAATCTTTGAGGAAAATTCTAATTGCCTAGATTGAAACCACTATCCTATGGATCTTTGCAATATTCAATTATCTAAAGTTTAGACAATTTAAGTATGGGAGGTTGTTGCTTGAATTAATTATAATAAGTCTTAGAGTCCCTTGATGAGAATTTCTCTATCAAAGAGATCCTTCCAAACTAGTTTCCTTTGTAATATTGAAGCCAATTTTTATTTCCAATTCTTAATAACTCCTAAACATATATTCATATGCAAATTGCAGGCACCAAGACAATACATCCACACAACTACCATAGGTTTAATTGGCATCTTAATGATAAAGTTTAGGGTGTCCTTAAGATACTCAACATAGGCAAGAAGCTCAACCATGCATACAATGATCGGTTGTAGGTGTAATCCAATAAGGGTTACTTGCGTGATTGAAATATGTACAACCCTCATCCACTCATACTAAATGGCTACATACATATAGAACACAAGCAAAACTTATAATCTTATGACACATTCCCATATGCTTCATTAATTCAAACATTTTGAGAGCATCTTCGCAAAATCCATTGTATGCATATCCTGCAAACATCTCATTCCATAAAACCACATTTCTTTGAGATTTTGTTAAACAATTCAAGTGCCTTATCTATGCTTCCACATTTTCCATACACATCTACCAGAACATTTCCAACTATAATGTTTGACCAATCTCATTTGCTTTAAAGGTTCTAGATCTTTGTCAAGAAATCCATTTTGTTCATATCCTACAATCATGGCATTTAATGAAACCAAATTTCTTTGAGGCACATTGTAAAACAGTTCGCCTGCTTTGTGTATGCTTCCACACTTTCCATGCATGTCTACCAGAGCTGTTACAACTATTACATCCGACAAAATTCCTCTATACCTTATGCTTCGATGGATGTCCATACCCCATTCCAAAGCTCCCATTCGGCACAGGCTGCGAGGACGTTCACAAAGGTTGCAGAGCCTGGCATTACACCTGCCAATTGCATTTGCTTGAAAGTTTCTAAAGCCTTTTCAACAAATCCATTTTGTGAATATTCTGCTATCAGGACATTCCATGGGAACAAATTTCTTGGAGGCATTTTGTCAAACAGTTCACGTGCCTTGTCTATGCTTCCACATTTTGCATACATGTCTACCAGGCAGTTGCAGCGACAACATCTGACAAAATTCCTTTATCCTGCGATGGATTTCCATACCTTGTTCCAGAGCTCCCATTTTAGCACAGGCAGGGAGGATGCTGGCAAAGATTGCAGAGTTCGGCTTTATACCTGCAAGTTACATTTAATAGAAAGTTTCTGAACCCTTTTCAACAAACGCATTTTGTGCGTATCCTGCAATCAAATCATTCCATGAGACCACATTTCTTTGAGGCATCCTATCAAATAGTTGACGTGCTTCCTGATTTTGCATGCATGTCTACAGAGCACATCCAACTGTGGTATCTGGCTAATGAAAACTGATCGGGTTGGAAACCGGTGAAATGGTGCTAGCGCAGCGCAGAGACTTTAACCGACATCACCAGAAACTTCTTAGCGCAGGTGGGCGGGAGAAACAGTTTAAAAATATTGAATTTACTGGCATCCACTTAACTGCACGGGACTAACGGTGAACGGGAACGGCGAACGGAAGCAGGACGGGTGAAGCGGGCCCCACAACAGCCACCTAAGCAGGTCAAACGCTTAGTGTGTGACGTTTAAGCCGGGCCCAGACAATGCAACTAGGGTTAGCTCCAGAGTATACCCTGATGTTACATACTCATTTAACGTGGATGATGAAGACGCAGAAGTGAAACAAAACCTAAGGCTGAGGTAAATGTAGGATGATTTGAAGCTCAACCGCCATGCTGTTCACAAGATTAAATCCTACAGTCGATCTGCAACACTGAAAAAGTCCAAAAAGGCAGAGAAAGCTGCACTGAAGACTCAGGAGAAACTTCAATTGAAAGACAAAGAAAATGTGAATTCTTTTCTAAAATAGTTTACACTTGGAATGGCGGAATGTCATGGTTTAGTCCTTTCTGATCTCAAACCATTGAATTTACTAAGAATGAAATAATCAAATATATTAAATAACAATAGCAACGAATGTACATCATATAGCCATTGACCCAGAGAATAAAGTATGGGAAGGCATAAATATAGAGTTTTCCGACTTGGACAAATGCATCTATAAATTACAGTAATACTGTGGCGGCGTTGGAAAATTATACAGCTTAATACCAAGGCAAAATTCAAACATTGAATGTCAAAAACGAGGCTTGTACAGCTATTGTTGAAATAAATTGAAACACACAGAGGAACTTATTGAAATTGGCACGAATTGATAAGCAAACAATTCTAAACACCACAAAGACTATCGATTTAAGTTGCTTATTCACCATCGTTTAGCGGTATGGAATCGACTGAAGACTAAGTTGTCAAAATCAAGAAATGAAAGAAATATGTAATGAGATTTACAGGCTGAGAAGATTCTTTAACAGATTCAAACCACAAACTATTGAATAAGGAGGAAAATTCGACAACAACCATAAAGAGAGTAGGGTTTTGTAACAACAACGAAAGGTTTAAAAGATTACAGTCGAATTGAGGAAAACACAAAGCAAGTAATTTGCAGTGTATTCAACGATTTAAATGATTTTATTTGCTCAAACAAACCTAGATTTATTTGGATTACTAAGCTGAAAATGTTGTCGGGGTTGGGTTACAAATGTAGTTTCAGCTTCCACTCAAAAGTTTCAATCTTCTGAAGAACCTTAACTCCAATAGAAAATCTCCCAACAGAACAACCTTCGAGCTTCACTAATTTCCAGAAAAAAATTTAGAAAACCAGGAAAATTATCAAGAAAAACCCCCCAAAAAGGAAGTTCACGACAAGAATTTCAGATTTAGTTTTTTTCCCCTCCGAAAATAATCCCATTGCCCTTCTAATAGATAACTCCACTAATTAATTTTCTAATACTTCTCTTAACTGTTGCTGCATGCAAACTCTATTTTTTTAAAATTCATTTATTCCCATCTCCGACATTTTCTTTCCACCAGACTACAACTTATATTAATAGAATATCTTTAATTAGTCATTCACAATAATTCTCCTTAAACATTTTATTTATTAATTTAACTTTAACCTTTAAACTTTATTTTCGCCACACAAAGATAATATTTATTTATTTTAATATTTCATTTAAATCATAGAGGTCAATTTATAAAAATCAAATAACTACTTTAATATTATTTGTTTAATTTATTCTCCATTCGTATAAAAGCTTCTATTAAAGTATTATAAAGCCTTCTAAATCTGATGATCCTTCGATAACGAAACAATCAAACAAGCACTCATCAATCAAATAACTCAGAACATGCCTTCAAGAAATTAACTCAACTAGGCGGACCATGCCTCAAACGGTAACATGGTCAAGATGAAATGCGGAGGGGCATTACAATAGCAATGTAGACAACATGACTCAAACACTAGATCAAGCACAGATCCGATTCGCCAATCACATCCACAACGAGCACCATAGTCAAGGAACCCACAAGCACTACCACAAGAATGCTAAGTGACAAAACACATACCAACACTCCCATGCAAAGAAGACATCACATCTCCTCAAACTATGTCGAACTGCAACTATCTCAGCTAGTCACACCCAAAAGCCAGGGTCTAGAAAATAGCTTAACAACAGTTCCACATAACCACAAGTTTTGCTTAATTGTGTAAAACCTGCAAAACCACTGAACAATGCAAGTACAAACCATCCTTAAAAGGAAATAGTAGTTCAGGAACTCCAGACCCATTTCAAGCCAACTCCAAAACCATCAACATGCATGTATGCATTTGAGAGAGACGAGCTATTACAAAAGCTTCCAGATCATCCAGTGATCAACTCCATAGCCTTCATGCAATCAGGGTACCATAAAACTATGCCTTCCAATACTAGGAAAAACACCCAACATAAGCACATTACTCCATGAGTGAACAACAACCCAAGCTTCTCCATATCATTAGGGATCCTCTCTCACATACACCCAATATGAAAGCTTTTCCTGAAACACAACCATGAAGCAAAAATATTCCACCCCTTGCATCAGGGTTATACCGCTACCAACAAGGAACCTCATATCACAACACTCTAGTATGACCAATTCCATTTTCTCCATCTTCGCCATCTTCCATGTTGTGTGTTGTCTCAGAAACTTAAACAGAAAAGAAAGAACTTTCACTCATCAAAGGATCAAAACATCAGTCGATTCCTCCAAATTTCCTCAAGCATGGTAGACTAAGAAATCTTCACAGAAGGAATACCCAAAACCAGCAACACACCAGGAAGAAACACATCCCAGAAGAAGGCTCTGATACCACTTGTTGGTATTAGGGATTCCCAAACTTTTATTTTCCTATTGTCACACAACTCTTATACCACTTGTTGGGAAAAAGAGATAGACACATCAACTATGTCTTAAAGTAGAAACAAGCATAGTTCATTTCCCACATCGACCCTTAGAGAGAAACTCATGCAAAGCAGTTTCAACAACACCATTAACAGATTCAAACATACAAAACTAAAAACATGAAAGATGAAACAAAAGACATGAACACACAAATATATGTGGGGAAAAACCCTTTTCGGTAAAAAACCCCACTCCAAAAGCCCAGATTGCCATTGTATTATTCAAAAACAAGATACAATTACAATACAATATCAAGTTCACAACTTTTATAGAGTTTACATTTGTTCCATTGTAGAGAAAATTCAATAGCTTAACCCCCTCATGACCACCTCTCTCAGTGAGAGACATCTCATGGCTACACAGCCACATGACTCGACCACTGGCCTCTCAGCCTCTCTGTCACACAATCGCTCAGCCTTCACCTTCTGTGAGATCTTTCTCTCCCACGGCGTCCCAACCTCTCAACTAGTTTGGCAACCCCATGACCTACATCCAGCCACTCGGCTTGCACCCAGCCTCACGACATGCGCCCAGGTTCTCGGCCAGTCCACACATAGCCTTGTGGCCTCATTTGCTTACATCCAACCTCTCGGCCTGCATCCAGCATCTCGGCCTCTCTGTACCCAACCACCTAGTAACCTCGGTCTATTCGCGCCCAGCCTCACAACCTCTCTATCTACATCTGGCCTCTCGGCTTGCATCCAACACCTCAGCCTCTCAGTTCGTTCGGCACCCAGCACCACATGTCCTCTCAACCTTTTGGCCTACTGCACATCATTGTTGTTGTTCTCTACTCTGAGCTCTAAGAAAGTCATCTCTCAGCCTTCACCTCATCTAGCCTTTCGGCCTGCAACTTGGCTTGTCTAGGTTGACCTCTACTCTGCAAGAGATTCCAGAGAGACTCACAAGTGTCAACTTCTCTATCACTTTGACTCTTCAACTGCCACACCCCTTAGGGCTTCACCTCAAGCCACACACCAACACTAGCATGCAATCATGGTTGTCAGATAAGCTGGCGAACAAATTTCCACCGTCGAGCTTAGGTTTAACCGCCCAGTCGAAGAGACATTCATTACCATCTCACCAAGCATATGGGCCCACATGCCATCTATCCTATGTGTCATCGCCACCTATCGGCCTTCATCATGATCCACCAAACTTGTCAAGTCCCAAGTGGTCCCCACATCCATCAGCATCCAAGTCACTCTATCACTGGAGAACCGAACTTCAAAACCTCTTGACGGAAGTTATGAAGTTCCCAGAACCCGCGAGTCGCCGATACAGGGATCGCCTTGTCGCCCAAAACTCAAACTTCTGAACCTCTTGATGGAGGTTATGAAGTTCCCGAAACCTATGACACACCAACAAAGGGATCGCTCTATCACTCAAAACCTGAACTTCCAAACCTCATGTCGAAGGTTACAAATTTCCTAAAATCCGTGACACGCCGACAACAAAGGAAAAGCCTTCCAAGTTCATAGTCGCTAAGTCGGGAGGTTAAGAAACTTCAAAACCTGACAACTTTAGTTAGATAAACCTAAAAACCAATTACTTAACTCAGGCCGATGAAGGAGGAAAACACAACTTCTCCAAGATGTCGATCAAGCCAATAAATTGAGTCACAATTCTCAACATCTAGTAGAGTTTAGAAGCACACAAGATTTTCTAGAGAAAACTATAAGAGAAATTGAACAACACCAAAAAGAATATGACCTTAGACAAAGTATCTATAACCAAACTAATGATCCCAATGTGCTTAAACCAATTTCTCAAGAAGAAAAATAGTTTTCAAGTTCCCCTATTCAGGAGAAAAATATTTTTTCTTCTAGGAATCCTACCTTGTCAAATATTGTCACAAGAACATCCCAATTTGTCCCACAGACTTCAGGATCTGAAAATGTACTTGAAACTCAAGATGAATACTAAAAGAATTCAATGAACTGCAAGAAGAGTTGAACAAACTGAAAGAAATGAAAATTAGGGATGCTATTAATCTTAGAGATGTAATGAAGAAGAAGATTGATAGTGTGAAAATTTATTACCATTCTAACAAAGCTTTTGCTTCAATGTTACTAAATCCTAATACAAAAAGCAATACCCTGGATGTGCCTTTAGGAAATTCTCATGCAAATACATGGAGTCTACAGTAGTTAGCACAATGTCTATTGCTCCACATTCAAATGTTGTATCCCAAGGTTTAGATAAAGGGAAGTTTCCCCAAACGGTTAATGTTATAGTAAATACAAGTTCTTGTGTAAATCCATCATCTCAATAGGCCTCTACCTCTGGAATACCTAATCAAGAAAAGTTTGAATTACAAGAGGAGGTTGAGTATCTTAAAGAAAAACTAGAAAGGATGGAAAATATCATAATTATTTAGGATGATATGTAAAGATTGATATATTTTTGAAAGAATTCTATGGATTTAGAAATCCTTCAACCTCTGACCTTAATTCTCAAAACCAACTTGTTACCTTTGTCCAAAGTATTCCAACAGTTGACTTTACAACCTTGTCTCAAATAGGTCAAGGCATACCTCAACCTAATCCACAACCACAATTGAGTGTTCCACCACAAAATTTGGATGGTTATGGATAGTATGGAAATTATTAGCATTATAACCCTAATGTGAATACTCAATTGGGTGGGAACAATACAAACCCACAACGAGGGAAAAATATTGTTGGTCAACAACTCAATGCTCAAGGAAATCCTCAGGTGAATCCTACTATAGTAAATTTTCTTGCAAGAATGTGTCACATCCCATTGTGTGTTTACCTATTTACTATTACTATGCTAGGGTAAATTATTGCATGTGTGAATGTATTTAGAATTCTGATTAGGAATGTATATGATTGCACTTTTTTATCAAAGAATTATAAATGAATGTTTATTTCATTTAATGTTATGTGATGGAATGCATATATGGAATGAATGTTTATTGAATTTGATATTATAAATATGAAAAGTATTATGTAAATGCTTTTTTTGGTGAACGACTAACTACCATGACATATGTTAAGTTGGATGCAGGTTCATAATCAATCCTCCCAAAATGAGGGTAAGTATGATGTGTTTGCATTAGGAAGGATCTTGATTATTGTTAAGAGCATTTTTGGATGGTGTTTATGTATTTGGTGTTTATGATTTCTTCTTTATATTACTATATTTGATTGATGAGATATATATACATAGAATGCCTATATATGTATACATATGTATGTCGACGATAGCCATACATGTGAGAGAACACATACATGAGAGTACATAGGTAGACGTACCTATGCACGCTTATGGATTGGTTGCTTATGGGCATGGTGATATTGTAAGGACAATGAAACATGTGTGTATATATATACATCACATGTATATATATCTATCGATAAAATACTAATTTTTTGTGTTTGATTGTGTAATTGAATGTATATATATGAGATATGTACATATATACATATGTATTCATATATCGATATACGCATATGTGTTGACAAATGGGAATTTCCATACGAGCATGTCAATATATGTATACGTATGTATACATGTATATATATACACAAACAATATTAGATATGAAATGTTAACTTGATCTTATTCATTTGAATATCAAGTGGAATATTTAGACAAACTTACTTGTCAATGAATATATATATATATTTGAATATATGTATAAATAGCATTGGAAGCTATGTACATATATATACATACATATGTACATGTATATGTATATGTACATATAATATGTATGTATGTATGTATATATATGTGTACATATTTATGATATGATAATGGTCAATCTATGATAAAGGCCGATTTAAAGTATGAATGTCATGAGTGATTTAATATGAATAAAGCGTTATATTTAGCAGCATCATATTAAGCAATGAAAAATTATATTCATATAGATAATAGTCGATGGAAACATAAATATTAAATCTACTGTGTTAATGTATTAAACGCATGAAGTAAAAGATGTGAACTGCGAATAAAAGGCATGTTGAGTCAAAGTATTAATTGTACCATTATTATGGAGGTCAATTCTATAATATGTGCCAACTACCATATTTGACCAAGTCGATTGTGTAAATGTGTAGCCATATGACTATTGATTGATTCCTTTGTTTAAACTGCGGGCTTGAGAATAAGGAATGTGTGGAATACTTGGTGCCACATTATGAAATATTTGTTTCCTTTAGAAGTCTAATATGCCTAGAAGTCGATTTATTGTACAAAGCATGTGCAATATGAAATGGTCAAATTGTTGTGGCAAGCATATAATCAATCTGTTGTATAGTTTTGGTGAGTAATGTGATAGAACTTCACCACCTTTTCTTTGTGAAGTTGAGTCAATAGTTCATTGCTGAGAAGTGTCATTGATTAAGCCTTGAATATAGGCTGAAGTAGCTAGTTTTTAGGTATAAATATGAGGCAATTTCACCTTATTTGCATACAATTCTTCTTTACAGCACTACGCTGCTCCATTCTGCTGTATTTTTCCATTGAGAGAGTTTTCTTATTTGTTGTGAGTTATTTTGAGGAATTTAGTGAGAGAGATTGAGAGAGTTTTTTGTTAAGTTGGTTCTAGGAGGAGGCTAAGCTTGGAATCTAGTGGTCAATTGGAATAAGCATATATCAGACATGAGATTCCAATCTCTTCATGTTTTCTCTTTATTATTAAAGATTGATTGCCTTGTGTGTTTTAAGTAGAAATTGCAAGAGGTTGCATGAAATAGAAATATAGTCAATTTTGCTTGTAGGAAAGGAAAAGATTCATTGTAATGATTTTCTTATAAATTCTTGTACTTACTCCATATTAAGGAGAGCTTGAATTCCATCTTAAAAGTATTATATACTAGGCTTGACGAAATGGGAATAGCTTGTTAAGTTATTCTATGCAAAGTTAATTTGTATACTTAGAAAGCTCATATGTTAAACTTGGAATTAGATTATCCATTGAAGGGGGTAACTTATGTTTATGCTTTATGGGTAGAAATACCATCGTGTTTTGGGGAAAGGGTGAAGCCACAATAGTGGCTTGCAATTGAATTGAAGAAGGAAAACCCAAGTTAAAACGTAATGCATGGAAAGTAAAATATTGATTTTAGGGGTTCGTATGAACATACTGGTTCGACCGAACCCATTAGGGGTTCGCTAGAACTTGGGTTCGGGCGAACCCTTTTAATGCTTTCCCGCCAAAAATGCCAATAAAAACCCTTATAAAAGGGGGGTTCGACGAATCCTCGTTCGAAATGAACTCAGGATTTGAACCCCGGGGTTCATTCAACTCCCCTGAGCCTCATCCTCCTCCAGACACAAAACCCTAAATTTTGAGCACTTCGACGGGTTGATGATGAAAATGGATGAATCTTCACAAACCCAATCGAACGTAGTCCTCTAACAAGCTATCCAACAAATAATATAATCTTAATATGTTTTGGTTTTTATTATATTTTTAGTTTTATTAAACATAGTTTTCATCGAATGAAGGTCTGTTTTGGTACATGGAAAAAGAGCATATTTATCGTAAAACAAAATTTAAAAAAATATGAGTACCCGATATTAAAGTCCTTGATCCAACTAAAAAATGAATTTCGGATATATACAAAAAAAGTTGTGTTATAATGGTTTACGTCCAAATGCAATCGGCTCAATCTCAAAATCCTGATAAAGAAAATATCTGTCAAAAACCCGCTCTAAACCGCCGGGCGGAAGCTTTACCCAGACGGTTACGACCCAAATTTGGAAAGAATTAGAATTTTATCTTTCATGGAAAAAAAGTAATGTGTTATACAGTGTGCGTCACTTTTTAAAAATGTTATTTTAAAAAAAAAACTAGTTTTTGTGGGAGATGGAAAAAGAAGTGCAATTTGATTCCTAAAATTTTGAAAAATATTTCAGGAATCCAATGCGAAAAATGTGATGAGACTCCTAGTTTGCATTATTCTTCAAAATTCTTTTTCACCAGCTTAGCCGCTTATAGCAACTAATGTGAAGGATTTAGTTAGGTGTAACATTAATTTCGGTCCGCATTAAAAATTGTAAACCACTATTGTGGATCAACTAAAGGGAATAGGTTGTTTCTAAGGTTAATGACTACCTTTTTAAGGAAATTACCTATGCATATTATATAATGGCCTAAATTCAAATCGAGCTTGAGTAGTGTATGTGAGTAGGATGGTTGTCACTCGAAGTACTGAGTGAGAATACTTTGGCCAAAGTAGTGTGATTTCCTTTGGCTCCACTATCAATTCAATGTGTTCCTTGTATGCATGCTAGTTTAGGATTGTAGTGTCTACAAGTTCTAGTTAAATGTAGGGCACAACACTAAGCTCAAAGTGGTCGTTATAAGGTTACTCCACCAATCTCTTTGTCAAAGTGTAGGGCTATCTATCATATTATAGATGTGTGGGGAACTGCATTTGAGTTCGTGGTTGGCAAAAAAGTGCTTGAGTGATGCTTCTCATCCTCAGCTAGTGACCAATATTTGAAATGAGATTCCTAGACCATCTATATTTATTGCTTTGAAGCTTGTTTGAGCAATGTATGTATATTGTATACAACCTTTGGAAATATTGTATCAAAATTGGAATTGTTATGTCACCTACGTTCGTCTATTCTCTTATTAAAAAGAAAAAAATTATGGCAATGGTTTGAAACATAGTTTATTTACTTGAATATTAAAACTTAGGAATTTTTACTTGTGTGAATAATTGGCATGTTACATGTGGTATCAAAGCTACCAGGTTTAGCTCTAGAACCTATGTGCTCATTATACTTTCCATCCAACATTGAATGAGACTAATGTTTGGAAATTCTTGTGCCAGGATGGTGCACCTTAGGTTAACTACAAGAAAGTCAATAATCCTGAAAGTCAAGGAAAAAGAGGTCATTGTTTATATGATTGAGGGTACAAACTACGATAATGTTGTTTGGTTGGGCGATATTGAAAATTTCAGTCACGCTCTTTCTCAGATTAGTGAAGCAAAGAGAAGGATGAAGGAGGAGGCCAATTACAATTATCTACCTCTAATTTCACAGGAAAAGTTTGATTCCTTGTGGCTTTTGAGGGATATGCCCTTGGAAGGGAGTGTCAGTCTAGTATTCATATTTAGAGACCCTAGAGTCCTTCCTATGTCAGAAGTGGTTTTAATTTCCTCAAGTAATGAATCGAAGGGTTATGTCCCCCGCAACTATATATCGAATGATAAATCTGAAGGTTACTACCCATTTTGGGATAGAGAAGAACAAATGAGAGATGAACAAAAATCTGAGGGGTATACCCTGTTGAGTTATGTGTCAGAGAGTGAATCCGAGGGATACTATTCACTTGACTATCTAAATAGTCACTCTATGTAAATTAAAGGATATTGATATCCTTACGAATAATAAAAATCATGTGTTTATCAAAAGCTTGTGCTCAAATCTTGTGTGAATTTTTTTTGTGTAATTGAATGCTCATTTAAATTTTATCGATAAGATAGTAAGAACATGATTGATATCTAATAAGGATGAACCTTTAGGTATAACCCTTTTCTTGCAAGGATGGTGAGAGTAAGGACCAATCTTGGAGGGAGTCAAGAAGTTGGACAAGGTCTGGTGGGTGATGAAGATAAATTGGATCAAATTTTGGCTATCATTCGCGAAACCAATGCAAGATTGTGAAAGCTTGAGAAGGAAGTAAGGGAAAGAGATAGAGTGGAACAAGAAGTTCTGGTTAATGAAGAAGTCCCTGTCAATGAGGATGAGGGACATGAGAATGATAAATCTCACTCTCAATCGAAAGGATCTAGTAGGAAACGTTTGGCTACTGAACTTTCTAGGGACATGAGAAAAATAACCCCACCAAAATTTGAAGGTATCACTAACGAGGAAGAACCTAAGGCATGGTTGATTCAGATGGAGAAATGTTTTGAGATTAGAAATTATTCTAAGGTCATGAAATCAGTATGGGGAGCCTATCAATTAGCAAGAGAAGCCTCTAACTAGTGGATGAACAAGAAAATGGAACTCGGCCTTAGTTCTGTGAAACTTACATCAAACAAGTTTGTGGAAATATTTCGGAAAAGATGGTTACCTCAACTCTTTTTCGACCAAAAATTTAAGGATTTTCAAAATATGAGGTAGGGAGAGATGTTGGTAAATGAGTACTGGGAAAATTTTACCCGTCTGTTATTTTATATACCAATGTATCAAAAGGATGAACGTTTCCGCATAAAGAAATTCATTATGGGGCTTAATAGCCAGATTGGAGGTGAGGTAGATGTTCATGGTCCAACCACTATGGATCTAGTGTATGAAAAGGTTATTAAGAAAGAGAAGAAGCTCAAATCCATCTCCATCCGCCAAGAAAATAGGAATCATAAGAAGTTCATAGGAGCTCAAGATAAACCAACTCCTAGGAAGTTTGAAGGTGTGCAAGATTCTTAGAAACAAGGGGAAAAGGGACCCCGAAATAATGGAAGAGAATCAAGGAGGGAATGCAATAAGAATAATTTCAATGGTGGAAATGCTAACAATACTGGAAGTAATGCTAGTAGACCTAGTGAACCCACAAGGAAGAAAGGACTAGCAACGAGATGTTTCACATGTGGTGGAGACCACTATGCTTTAAATTGTCCCAATAAGCCTTCTGGATCATGATCTTATGGAAACTCACTTCCTACCCAGCAAGCAGTGTTCCAACAAAAGATTCATGCTACCTTAGATGGTCGCCAAGCAGAGTATTAAGTTACTCTAGTGGAGACTCTAGGTATTTTATTTGGTTTTCCTATTTCCATACTTATAGATATTGGAGCTACTAAATTTTTTGTTTCATCTAGAATAGCAAAGAAAATATCTAGGAAAGTCAGTTATATGGAAAATTCATGGGTTGTAGAATATGCAAACCAGACAAAAGCAAAGGTGGAGCAATGTTTGTTCGAAGCTAGGATTGAGCTACCTTGCTTTTCTACAGAGGTATAAACCTATATGTAGAACCCTTAGGACCCTATGATGTTATCCTAGGAATGAACTGGCTTTGGAAGCATAGAGCCAAGGTAGACTGCCATGCCAAAATAGTGGAATGTTTGAATGATTTTGGTAACCAAGTGATGTTGCAAGGGATACCTAGAGAATTCAAGTTGCGTCAAATATCTACCATGCCATTGCATAGGGCTAAAAAGAAAGGATGCAAGCTCTTTGCAATTAAGTTGGAAAAGTTGGAAGAATATAAGGAATTTAACTTTGAGGATGGTCTTGACAACTATGGACCACAGAGTTACCAAAGGATGGAAGAAGGTGAAATGATGGAAACTAGAGAGACAAATATGGAAAGATATCCTATCTTATGAAAAAAATTGGATGTGTTTCCAGGAGAACTACATGGATTACCATTGAAAAGGGTATCAATTTCTCTATTGATATAGTGTTAGGATCTGAACATATTTCCAAAGTGCCTTACAGAATGACAACAACTAAGTTAATGGAGCTTAAGGCACAACTAGATGAAATGTTATCTAAGGAATTGATAAGACCCAGTGTATCACCCTGGGGAGCACCAGTAATCTTTGTGAAAAGAAGGATGGTACTTTGTGGTTGTGCATAGATTATCAGATGCTTAATAAAGCTACGGTAAAGAACAAGTACCCATTGCCACACATTGATGAACTTTTTTATCAAATGCAGGGAGTTGTGGTTTATAAGATTGACCTACGATCTGGATACCACTAGTTAAAAATCAAAGATGAGGACATCTTCAAGACTACTTTCAGAACCAAATATGGGCATTATGAGTTTACAATTTTGTCATTTGGACTTACTAATGCACCAACAACATTTATGAACCTAATGTTTTAGTTTTCTTCGATGATATCCTAATTTATTTAAAGAAAGAGGAGGATCATTGCAACCACTTAGAGATGGTTCTACAATGGCTAAGAGAACATAAGTTGTATGGGAAAAT